>OMLP01012973.1:7232-22167 GCA_900302685.1 Spondyliosoma cantharus | reverse complement strand
CACGGCCGATAATTTGTTCGTGAAAATCTTGATATTGATATTGATTTGGGGACAATGACATGACTGGTTCGCTAGCTAGTCTTGTCGTTTAACATACCGTCAAATTATATTTACTGTTTGTCAACCGTACGCAATGTTATTGACTTTGAATCTTGCTAGCATAGCGCTAGCTTTCTGGCTCATCGCTGAGCGGACTAGAATATCTCCCGTTGCAAAGTCGTATCTAAGGTCCGTCCTATTTACTGGAGGAGTCGACAACGTTTCCGTTGCATAAGAACCTTACGGGAGGGTAATGATTGTTCCAGGTATTAGTCAAACCCTCAGGCGTTACCAGGGAAACTAAGTTATGGCTTCTGAAAAACTTTATATTTTGATTGTAAAACGCTTGAAAATAGAAATTAATGGTCTTAATTTATTTTCTTTGGCAAGTGACCATGGTATGAGCGGGATAATGCCCGACGAGGTGTCCATAATCAGGAGTTAATGGACTTCGCGGAGGCAACCATCCGACGCAGCGTCGGCAGTTCTAAGGCCTCCGCGTCGTCCATTAACTCCTGATTATGGACACCTCGGAACCGGACCCCAACGCAAAGCGGAGGGTCCGGTTCATCCTGTTGGGGGGGTGATTATTACCTTGAGGTGATTATCCCTTACATATTATAATGCCTATATGTGATTGCTGGTAAGAGATCAGGGTAGGTTATTGTTTTAAAAACACCTTTTATTGTCTTAAATGTGCAAATAGGAACAAATAAATGTTCTAAATGGGAACGTTTAATCAACATCTTCAATAGTAGAAAAAAAAGTTAACATTTGAACCAGTTTGGAATCACTTTTCATTGATGACCATAAAATACGTATATTTTTTTTTCCGGCTTTCCCATGGTAGAATACCCACCGGGTAAGCAAAATATCCTGGTAAAAAGGATTATATTAAATAAATGAATTACAGAAAGAAAAGAGAGGGAAGGAAATCCCCATAAGAGCAAGTAAAAATAAACTTTGTTGGTTGAGATTATAAGAATGACGAAAAGGGCAGGGTGCACAGGTTTGATAAAAGAAATAATCCCTTGAGGGATAGAAGAAGAAATCAGACGTCAAAAGGAACAAAGACAAAAAATACAAATGTGACGACAAAGACTATAGGTGACAAATGCTTCTTTTAATTCCAACTACAGTCGCGTCATTGGTGAGGATCCTCAAAACAACCACAACCATCCAGGGAATCTTTTTTTCTACCGTTTTGATGATGACCTCATTTTTCTTTTTCCTAAGGAACTAACCATGCTGCCCTGCTTTTTTTCTCCACCACTTTTTTTTCTATTTTACCTCTCCCCCCATGACCCCTTTCCCATTCCTATGTCTACTCTTATCATCTCATCTCGTCTTTATCCAACCCCAAACACCCTTGGTGTCCTCTCACCCCCCTCCTTCTCTTCTTTCAGTGTGCAAAGTGGGGTTTTACCGCTCGCTGCTGGAGTCTTTGGCCTGCAGTAAGTGTCCGCCCCACAGTATGGCGAGGCAGGCGGGAGCCACTGCTTGCAGTTGTGAGGACGGATACTACAAGATTGACTCTGACCCTCCCAATATGGCCTGCACACGTGAGGATATTTGCATATATTACATTTGATTGTACCACTCCTCTTCACAGTTTTTACCAATGTGCTTTTGTTATTGGAGATAATGTGAGACTACAGGTGTTGCTTCCATCTCTTTCAGGCCCTCCCTCTGCCCCACGCAACGCCATTTCCAATGTCAATGAGACCAGCGTCTTCCTGGAGTGGTCCGTCCCCATGGAAACAGGGGGCAGGAAGGACGTGCGCTACAACATCCTGTGCAGACGAGTTCTTCCAGATGGAAGGGGCTTGGAAGAATGCGGCCCCAACGTGCGCTTCTTGCCACGCCGCGTTGGCTTGACAAACACCTCAGTGATGGTGGCCGACCTGCAGTCGCACACCAACTACAGCTTCCTGCTGGAGGCTGTCAACGGAGTGTCAGAACTGGCCAAAGACCATGCAAAGCAGTATGTGTCACTCAATGTGACGACCAATCAGGCAGGTATGTTGCGCCAGATCTGTCACAAATATAAATACTTTATTTTTTTGGCAATCGCAGCCTCCACCTGATTTCTCCAATCAGCACCACAGCTGGCCTGTTTTTTCTTCCCCAGTATTTAAACTTTCTTCCAAAAGAAGTCATCACCATTTTGTCATGATTCTTTATTTTCATCCCTTATTGGGACTGCCACAGTCCAACCTGTGTGTCGGATTCCTGGCATGACTATCTGGGTTTGATAACAAAAACACCAGATGATCAAATTATCACAGTATTTGTCCAACAAATCTGTCGCTGTATTAATTCTCCCTCATGCGCCATCCCTGCAGTGAGCGAGTGAACATTGCACAGTGGAAAGCTTTTTCTTTTTCGCTTTTGCATCCAGATTTGTCATTGAAAAAGCAGCTTGGTCCCCTCAATTAGGCAGGGCATTTCATCAACAAGATTTGCTGGAGGAATCGGTGGCATAATGAAAGCTCTTGAATTGCAGGCTGGCTGTGCGTGGGTTTTTTTTTTTCTCGTGTGGTAGCAGGTGTTATTCTGCATGCCTGTCAACAATGATGAATCAGGCCGATGGTGACTTGCAAGTTTGCGTGTTAAATTTAGGCTGGGAAGCATGATTATTGATCAACTCTGAGCTGAAAAGGAAATTTCAGATGGTATAGTGTTTTCCACTTGTAGCTGCTGGGGATATTTTATTATCTGTGCTGCCAGAGCAGCTTAGAAAAATCTGTGAAAATTCTAGAGACTGCCTGAGCAAGGTCCTAAACCAATAACACGAAAGTGAGCGGTGCAGTGGCCAAACATAAAAGACCACTCTAATATCGGACAATGAAAGAATCCAACCTCCCCCCATAGCTGTAAATATTGGAAGCTTTGTTGGTTTTTCCTTTTTAAAGGGAGATTAAAATTCTACTTTGGGAGCCCATTTTTATGTTTACAGGAGGTATGTGCTCATGTAGTTTATTGTATTTGCTTGTAATGAAATGGGCAGCGCACTGTGTAATGAAATGAGGAAAAACATTAAGCTTCCATTTGAAGGGAGGGCTAGAGAAAAACAATGTTTTGAAGGAGTGTGTTTGTTGAACAGATGCCTCATTGGCAGTCTGGTAATATTGGGTAATAGCAGAAGTAGGGTGGATACAGTATGAGACAGAGAAAGAGGGAGGTCTGACACTCGAGAGCAGTGACGGCCCTCTCGCTTAGTTGTCAATGTGGCTGTCAGCGGACTGAGTGGATTACGCCAGACTGCACAACCGCCGCATTCAGTTTATTGGAGTGGTAGCTGGATTAAAGTTAGCCAGTCAGTGGACCAAATGGAGATTAGGGATTACATTAGATTACACATGGCTGGCAGAGTCACAGATAGAGGAAATGCGCTGCTCTCTGGCATGAATGTGGCAACGGAGTGTTAATATTTCTGTTGATATTAGATGAGCATACTAATGAGACCAATTAGATGTGTATATATCAAAAGCAGTGGAACAGTGGCTGACAGTGCACGCAAAAATATAGAATGTATATAGATGTATTTAAACTGTACTGAAAACAATTAAAACGAGATAAAAACAGTAAAGAAAAAAATAGCTAATGATTTAAGTCAGGGTGTTGCAGGACATAATGCACCAATAAGCACAAAACAAATACAGGATGATACAGTGGAAGCTGTGGAAGGTTGACAGGTTCTGAACAGCTGTACCAATAGTGCTGTCTGGCTGCTCGAAAAATATCTGGAATACAGATTGCAGAACATATGTGCCAACATGTGTGCTCACAAGCAAACGCTTAAAGTGATCAGATGAGCCACTTACAGGTAACTCTACTGTAAATATGCTCTCCTGCCAAGTAAAGTCAGTAAAATGTGTCTTACCTCTGGCCTAATTAAATGGAAGGTAGAGATGGTTTATGCATGATTGTACACTTTGTATGAATCTCATGGATCAGATCCATCAGCGCACCGAACTGTCACATCCAGATCTCTTCATTTTCTTAGTTGGTGGTTCCCAACTTGGGGGGGGGTCACAAGATGAATGTGATGATGAATAACAGGATAAGAAGGAGGGGAAGCACACATTGTATTCAATTATTTCTTGTTCAATATCAGAAGTGTTCGACCCCTCTAGACTCTCAAACATATGCGAATGAAAGCATGTGAAAGTGGGAAATATGCAACATGTGATGAGGGGTCACAGGTAGCAACTGCTACAGGTCTGTTGTCTTTATGAATTACATCTGAATTTGAATGGAAAACTGTAGGCAAGGGACCAGGTTCGAGTAGGCTTTGGTTGCGTGCAGGTGAACAGTCTGCGTGGAGATCAAAAGAGGTGGAATGCATTTGCAGTCTCAGAACCCTTCAGTTATCGTCTGATGATGATTTAGCTTTTCGTTAGCATTTTCCCAACACCAAGGAGGTTGTACTTTTGCCCAGGATTGTTTGTTGATTGGTTAGTTTGTGAACAGGATTACACAAAAACTACTCCACAAAACTTGGATGGAAGATGACTCTGAGCCCTCAATAGACCCCATTAACTGTTGACGTGGATCTGGATACAGGGATTGATGCAGGAATTGCAGCGGCTGTTTTTCGACATTATCTTTGATTTCTCAGGGAATAATGCATGGATCTTGATTTAAAAAAATAAATAAATCAGGCATATTTAGGTGGCTGGTATCTATGAGTGAGTACAATTTGATGCTGATCCAAATAAAAATTTCTATCTAGCGGATTTGAATATGTTTTATTTGATTCTGGATTAGGTTTAATTGGATTGGATTGTTGGGCTTTGGCGGAGGTATGCTTTGTACTCTAGTTTAAAATATACAATATATGCATTCATACGTATAACTTTTCATAGAGATTAGTCAAAATGGTGTCTGGGCATTTCAAGATGCTAACCAGACTATAAACGATGAAGAGGAAGTCTTGCCAGATATCTGATGGCTATACCCTGTACCCCCCGAATGGTTGCTGGTTTCTTCTTGAAAGTTTATAGTGCACCTTTAACCAAACCCCATCAGTGATGTCTTCACTGCAGCATGGTTAGGACTAATTGTGCCAGAGGCTTCCCAAAGTAAACAGAACAATCATTTGAATCCTTTAGTATCTGTAATGAACAGTTTAATATACTCTGATCCTGCCTCAACTCGCTATCACAGATGTAATTACCGAATGAGCACTTTGATCAGCATTAACATCTGCTTTGTGTGTGTTGTGCTTGTGTATTTTGACTGTGCCGCTGCTTGTGAGTGGTAAAGAGGCCAAAACAAGATACAGAGACAAAAGTACTGAGAGGCGAAGGGGGCCACAGGGAGACTCAGACAGGCAGTGACTGAGAGAAAGAGTCAGAGGATCCGCCGTTTGATGTGTGGGAAGTGTCACACTCGATAAGGGATCCGTGAAATAGGTGATTTCACAGTGTCCCTGTGAAGCCCTGCTGAATAATAAAGTGTTGGCGCTCGCGAGGAGGAGAGGTGAAAGGCAGGAGGTGGAGGTGGAAAGACAAGGACAGAATGACAGGACGGAGGTAGAGGTGGAGGGGGACAGGTGAGAGAAGGTGAGATTGTGAGACACGGTGAAGAAAAGGGGAAATAAAAAAAGAGGGAGAGGAGGAAGAGCGAAGGGTGGACTTTAAGTGCTTGTATGCATTCAAACAGTCAAGGGGCTGGTGCAGCTGAACACTTTTAAAAATGCAAGTCATATACTTTGCAGCTGCTTTGAAGTTGCCTTTCACACCAGTACATAGCTTTGATAAGGTAGCTAGCCAGCAAGCACAATTAGATTGTAGAACTTAATTTCAAAAGAAGTCAACCGGTGCAGAACTATTGCTGCAGCTCAACTGAGCTTCCAAGTGTCTGTATGTTTGATATTGGGTCGTGTTTTATGTATAAAGCCCTGATGACTTTTGTGGCATTAATCAACATACTGTTCATTCCACACAATAGGATAATCATGAGAACAAAGAAGCTTTCAAATGTAATTGGCTATTAGTCAATAGTCAATAATCGCAGAGAATGCCGGCTGTTGTTAGCCAATAAGCTTCTCACTTAAGTGAGCCTCTGTTGAAGCTCGGATCCATTATGTTGTTATTTCTGGTTATTTGTTTTTTTCCCTGTTGTTCGCAGTGTGAGAGCGCTGTGTGGTAACTGCACACTAAATGCTCCCATACATTGTTTTTACTGTTGTAGGCCATTAATCAACTGAATCGTGATGTATTACCTTGTGGGTGGTAAAAAAAAATAAGTGCACACAAACCCGGTGCTCTGGTCTTGCTTTTTGTTTTAGGGGTAGATATAAAAGTAGTGAGGTCACTGGATTGTTTGCATTGAAACTGAAATTGAGTGAACTCAGAGTAGGGGAGGATAAAACCACGTGTTTACAAAGCAGCATCCATTTAAGTGCATTTTAGACGTAGCCCGCGACAGAGATGCCTAAGAGTGGTGCCAGATGCAAGATCTTTACTATCATAATTTTATCCATTTGATCAAGTAACATATGAAAATACTAGAAGAGCCGCACGGTTAAATCATTTTATCCCTATTCCAATTATTCAAGGGCTAAACCTTAAGATAACATACTTGACTAGCAAAAGTCCACGCTCCAAGGGCCCCATATAGTGGAAGATCAGGGTAATTTAAAATCTTTGGCTTTGTGCACCACTGTATCCACCCAAATGCATACATTTCTGCAGTCACACCGCACCTTCAGCAGGAAATGCATTTTCTAGTTTTACATTGGTCTTTTTTGTATGGAATTCAGCCTCTGTTGATGTAATTATTATTTACTTAATACACATATGGCATCTTTTACCTCAACCTCATAAAAAGAAGTACTTCACTCTATGAGAAGACTGCCTTTGGCATGGTTGAGTTTGTACATTTAGTGGTCCTTTTTTACGTTTTATTATGGATTTAATGTGGTTGTTAGTCAGACGACCATGGAGAGATGACAGGGGAGAGAGTTGGGTGACGACACACAGCAAAGGTCTGCAGCCAGACACGACCTGGTGACCTAGCAGTTTATGATCCACACCTTGTTGCGTTCTTGTTACGACTTTCATGAATTCCTAAGTGACCGAAATGTCACTGAGGAATGATGGGAAAGCTATATCGTGTGAGACGGATTGGTTCTACGCTGCCAAATGGCTGTCACTGTTGCAGACGTATGAAAAAATAAGAGTGGCGTGAGATAAAGGACGTGGGCAGGGGGGTTAAATTGCAAACAGAGCCGCTCGGCTACTTTACTACCTTAAGAAAGCCATCTATCTCTGTGTCTCCATCTCTCCTTCATTCCGACTGTGGATCCGTCTCCCTGCCATTCTCCGAGGGTAGTTAAAGGATAATAAACCAGATAGTTGATGGTCCGTATTGATTTCGGTGATGCTTCAGACAGATAGCGGTCCGAGAGGCTCATGCTCTGCATTGTGATAACGCTGCTCTTATCTCAGGCCAGACTTGTTACACTGGAGGACCGCACTCGTCCGCTGAATAGCTCCAGCTTTCAGATTGATGGAAAAACACAAAAGTGGTACCGCGGATGTAAATTATAGGGAAAGTGCCAGAAGTTCATGTTCATTCGTGGCCCGCCTTCCCGTACTTTTAGGTGCTGATTAGCAGATATAACACACGCTGGAAGTGTTTAAACCAGGAAGTGTGATTCCGACGTCTTCCTTGTTGCTAAAACGGATGTGTTGCTGGGAGCCTGTCTACACTTTTTCGCCACGTCTCTCTTCTCCTTCATCTCTCGCTTTCTTTTTTTTTCTATTTTGCCAACCCACTCGCTTGTCATCCGTCCCTTCCTCCTCTTCCTCCTCCGCCTCCTCCTCCTTTAGCACCCCTTCCCTTTCCTTCCATCACCTCCCATTCTCTAGCTGCTTTGGCGTTTCTCAGATATGTCAGATTGTGAAACACTTGTTTGTTTAGTCACAGACGGCAAATCATGGCACTAAAAGGTGACACATTGTGCAGAAAGGTGCATCTGTTGACTAAAATGCTGCTTCGGGCGTTATTTATGGACGTCTGAGTGTGTCTGCGCTGGTGAAAAGGGAAGGGCTGCAAAAAAAACATGGCACAAATTATCTGATGACACATTTTTGTTTGTAAATGCGCTCTAAATATAAACAGAAGAACTTAGGTGTGAAACGCACAGAAAACAGCAGAGGAATAGTAAAGGAAAATTTGGCCATCGCATTTTCTAGAACAGGTGTAAATACTGGAACACATTCACGCTTTTAGTCAACTGAAAAATCTAACAATTGAAATAAGAGGTTCATCTTTTAAACAATTGACATTTGGGTTTTGGACTTAATTAATTTTATTTATGTTTTAATGGGCAATTAAAGTTCACTGAACTTGAGGGACAATGAGGCATTGAGTTATACCACACACATACAAAACAATATCAAAACAAGAATATAAGAATAAAAACACAGCAGTGAAGTGCCATCAGAGTTCCTGCAGAGAGCTGTATAGAGCAGTGTTCTTAAAAGTACCTAAAAGTCATACTGAAGAAAAGGTAAAGATACCGTATTACAATGTTACTTTGGTGAAAGTGAAAGTCATCCATATGAATAGTACTAGAGAAAAAGGTATCAAAGTACAAGATTACCAAATTAATCAAATTGATTTAAAAATGTGCTACTTTGGCTGTGATGTAGCATGTAACCAGCATAGTAACTAGTAACTAAAGTTATCAAATAAATGTAGTCGTGTAGTAAGAACAATGTTTGCCTCCGAAATGTAGTGGAATTGAAGTATAACGTAGCAAAGAATGTAATGTAATATATAACACTAAAGTAGGCCAAAATTTGACTGTAGGTATAACAAAAGTAAAGTGATAAAAGCAATGTAAGACTAATTATCACTCGGATGTTAGAAATTAGATGCACTGAAGGGGCACTGTGTAGTTTTGGACGAGAAATTCAAGCTCAGATTTTTCATATTTACAATATTAATCAGGAAATAATACAAACTCAGAAATATTTATTAATTCCATAACTGAATAAACAAGCTGTTTTCAGAGAAAAATAAGGTCCCCAGAACACTGTTTGAAGCGAGAGAGGTGGCAGGGTCCGCCACATTTAAACAAAGTAGAACAGTATGAAACTGTGCTGGACCTTTAAGGTCAGTTTGTTTGTTCAGTTTATCAGTCATGAAAACGAAGACAGTACTACATAGCACACCTTTACTTAAATGTATCACCATCACACTTGAAAATGCAAAAGCAGATGGAGACCATCATTGTGAGTAACTGACAGTCAAACAATGCAAGGTCCATTGAGAGTATATTAAAAACCATGCAAGGATAATAATTACTGTACAAATGGTACAATGCAAGTGCAGATAATTACACTAAACAAATATAAATGCAAACTGTACATACGGCACACATAGCCAGTAGTTGATTGGTGGTCAACATTCAAATGACAGAATATTTACTATTTTCTTTATGTATTGGAAAAAACCTTTTACAGATGAATCAATTAAAAAAAAAAAAAACGACAAATCAAATGTATGTATTCTCATGTGTAATTTCACATCAGCTCTATTTATATCCAAAACCCAAAAGCAGTATTTATCCGAGAGGACTTTACACTCCGTCAGCCCTCACATGACACCCTCTATTCAACTTCTGATTAAATATAGCAGGCTGAACTGCATCCATTTTTGGAGGATTTATACTTAGTTTTGGGTGTATTGTTACCCGGTAAGCTGCTGGGAAAAAGAAGCCCACTATCTCATCATGGCATCCCAGCATTTATTCCATTTAAGCGTCGAGTGTGTATGTGGGATTCGGTTTCTGGTTTCAGGCTTTTAAGATGTTGCAGATAACACTTCTGTGCGACCATCCACTCAGGATACAGTTACTGTGTTTGTAGCCATGATTTATTCCCCATGGAGTTCTGCTGAGGCTATTGAAACCTAAACGGTGTTTAGTATTTGCAGTAGAGGTGTTCACGCACACGCACACACCCCACACGCACACACACACGCGCACACACACACATACTATCAGGATGTGGCCTGAGGGAGCATTTTGCCTGGTGAAAAGCTCTTTATGTGTCAGAGACTCTTCAACTGTCCCTCGGAGAGTCGGGCCAACAGTTCAGGTTACAACAGGATGGCTCAGTGATTGATGCAAACTCACACTCACTTCAGAACTAAAATCACGAATCAAGAATAAATCACCAAAGGGAGGAAAAAAAAAAAAGAAATGGCATGGAAATTGAAAGATTGTAAGAAACAAAATCAAACAAAAAGACACACATTGTAAAACCAAAAAATGGCAATTTTTTTTTTCTTCACCCAGTATGACGACAGATGTACATTTCTACGTGAAAAATTCAAAAATCATCTTTGTTCATGTTATTGCGTGTGTTCAACGATGTTACATCTTCAGTTAAATATGTCAAAACGTTCAGCAATCACAGCGAGCGTCACAATTAGCTCCGCGCATGTAAACATCAAAGGGTGAGGTGTCATCAGGAGACGGCAGTCTTATAGATGATGATGGTACCCCGCTGTTCTTGTACACTTTTGGCACCATTTTTTCCTGTCTTTATTCACTGTTTATCAGTCATGTTAATTACTGGAATTAAAGAGATGCACTGGGTTGAATCGTATGAAACTGCTTGATGTTTACTGCCCAAGCAAATAAATGCGCTTTAAATCTTACTGTGTCTTTATGTCTTTGTGTGCATGCAGCTCCCTCCCCAGTGAGTGTGGTGAGGAAAGGTCTCACAGGGAAGAGCAGCATCGCCCTTTCTTGGGCAGAGCCTGATCGCCCCAACGGCATCATTCTGGAGTACGAGATCAAGTATTTTGAAAAGGTAAACAATATGAATATATGTATTGCTCCTTTTGTTTGCTTACTTATACAAAGCTAAGTTTCTCTGTCCACCTGTGGCTTCTGTGTGCCCTCCTTGAAGGTGCAATGTGTAAGCATTGACCACATATCGAAAAATACAACACCAGAGTAAGCACCAACTGCTGCTAACTAAAGCTGTCGATAGCTAGTTAGCTCAGTTAGGCATGCAGCTAGTGGACCAGACTGGCAGCTGGCAATGGAAGAAGGTGGTGTTAAGAGAATGGGCTCACACAGCTAGCCCTGACCTGTCCCAGTCCAACATTCCTGTGCAAGACGTGTAAACAAGACTCCTTCAGTGCTCCCAGCTCCCAGTCTGAAGCACTGGCTTCACAGCTAACCAGGCTAACCAGCTGACAGCAGTTTCAGTCAGCGGTGACATGGTCCCCCCTGTTTGTTTTGAGTGTGAAATCGACAGCTGGTCAATTTTTACACATTACACCTTTAGCTCCTAAGCCTGTCACAGAGGCTTTGATTTTGCATTCAGTGTTATGCTTGTGTGTGTTTGATAGACGGTATATGCAGCAGTTACAGAACATGAGAATGTTATGATGCTGAAAATGCCCCAAATACGTGTGTATTTCTTTGCTGTGTAACAGGCCTGTGTTAAACACATTTATTTGTTACATTTGGCCAAAGTTTACAGAGCAACATTGTTCCAAAAGGACTCTCAGAGATACAGCTGAATATACACCAAAGTATTTTTTTGCTGAAGTGGCCACTGAGAAAAGCTTTCTGTCAAAAAGAGTCTTTCATGTGACAGCACTAAAGCTATGAGGGCTTTTTTTGTAAAGCTGGACTTCAGCAATTTGATGCTTGTATTCAGATCATTGTTCCTGTGCCCTTCCTCTTTTTTTCCCCCTTTCATCCTCTGATGTCTCATTTCTCTGGGAAGGTCAGAATAAAGGTACACGGGAGAGCAGATCAGGGTCTGTGGTCAGTGGTTAGCTAATGGCTTCTACGGCTAATGGAGGGGGCATTTAGCTTTGTTTAAACCTGATGTGGTTACAGTTGGGAAACTGATCCTTCCACACATGCACTTACACCCACTCACACACACCACAGGTGGCTTAGCCATCAAAATGAGCTGGAGAATAGGAGAAAAAAAAGGGTAGGCAGGACGACACAGGGGATAATTACTGCAACAACAAATAATAATGTATGTGAGGCAAGTGTGTGAATTATGATAACCCCCTCTCCTTTTTCTCCCGCTGCAGGAGCAGGACTCCAGTTACACTATTATAAAGTCCAAGGAGACCGAGATGGAGGTGGAAGGCCTGAAGCCCTCTTCTGTCTACATCTTCCAGGTCGGACATGTGCTCACATATGTCCAAAAAGGCATTAATAAATAATAATGTGTTGACAAAACAATCTCAAATGTATGCAGATATGTTGAAATGGCAAATGAGCATCTATGAGAATATGATATGATTTTCAGTGTGGATGTGATATATTTGGATGTGATGCATTGCAGGTGCGAGCCAGGACCTCAGCAGGCTACGGCGCATTTAGCCGACGTTTTGAATTCCAGACCAGCCCTTACTGTGAGTACACCAGACAGAGAGTCAAATACAGTGATCATGACGGTAGAATAAAGTTCAACTTGCACGAGACTGCGTCAACAACAGGTGCCGGCTTTGTTTCTGTCCAACCCCACCTTTTGTTTCTTCGACAGTAACAGCCACCAGTGAGCGAGCTCAGGCTTGGATAGTGGCGGTGGCCATCACGCTGGCTCTGGTCCTGCTGGCAGTAGTTGCTGGATTCCTGCTCAGTGGACGGTAAGACTTAAATACACAGCAGGAGAAACATAAACACAAGCTGGAGATCATCTATATACTGTGCAGGTGTGAGCACGTGCAGGTACATACATACTGTATGCCAGCACACGTGCTTCTCGTGTGGATGAGATATCTGCAGCATATTAAATGATGCCAAGAGTGCTGACGTAAAGTAAAAATTTGGTGTTTCTATGTTATACATAGTAATACGTTGCATTATTAGTGTTGTGTGTTGTGTTGTTGTGATCATTATGTGAAATATTCAGTAACGCTGAGCTGCTAGAGAATATATAAAGGGAGCACTTTGCTTCCAGCTGTCTGATGTGTTACACAAAATAGCTAAATATTCAGCTTTTTGCCCTTAATCCAAAAAGACAATACTCCATCTTGACTGTTTAACAGTCTAATGAAAAATAACATTCCACTATTATTCCTGTTACATGCAGCCAATGTGTATGCCTTCTTTCATACGTTCTACCGCCTCCTTGAAAAGGCTGCTTTGTGCATATCCAAAAACCTTTCATTATGTTTATAGTGGGTGGTCTCTCCATCCATCAGTATTGAAATCGATATTTATTAATAACACTACTAGGTAATGCTAGAGGTTGTTTTCCACACGTGTGGCAACCCTCGGTAAAGACCCAAATGAGACACAAAAAACACAAAAAATGCCCCTAAAACCCAAATAATATTGGCATGTCCCACTTGTTTTAACAGGCAGATGCTCCATTCAGAGGCAAAATAGTATCAAAAATGATTGGCTTTTTATTTTATATTGTCATACTCTGATTAACAGCGGAATACTACTGCGATGTTAATGTAGTCATTGATGTGGGAAATGCGGCTGTTTTGGAGCGACATCCCTCATCCTCTCATTTTTGGACTAATCGATGGTAACGGATAATGAAAGTAAACTTTGCTTCTGGCCAATAAGGACAAACTGCACGTCACAAAGCCACGACACTGTGACATCATTTATTTATGAACCGTGTCATTTAGTATAAGTGCAGCTGTCATGCGCATCCCTGTGTACGTGGATGTGCGTGAGCTTAGTCAGGAGGACTTCCCCCTGTCCTCCTCTGACCCCTTGCTGACTAACAGAAATGACAAAATACCACGTCTCATTTCTGACCCAGATATTCCTCTCTTGTTGAGCAGCATTATGGGATTAGATGGATGGCTTGAGGTTTGAGTTTTGTAATAGGTTGGGATTAAGGGCTGCTTTTTTAGGTTAGAGCTTTGGGGCTGAAGCGTACGCGCCGGTGGATTCTCCTCAAGTCTGGTGACACAACTCCGCTCTGTAACACACCAACATTTAGCACTTTGCTAGCTCCGTACATTATACACTGCATTAATGTTGCATCTGCGTGTCTGCGGGCTCATGAGACCTTCACTTAACCTAGTCTTGGAATTGGTAGAACCAATTTTCTGATAGCGTTCGAGCACATGCGACGCACAATACGACCTACACAGTTGTTCGGGAGGCATTCAGGTGCGTGTCCCTCACACTTTTGGACACTTTTTCATGCCTGATTTCATCTTCTCTAACCACATTTTCCTGTGATATGCATCTAATCAAGTTAATTACTAGTTACACATGTCTAAATCCTTTTACTGAACCACCACTGACAGAGCTGGGGGCAGTTCTTTCCACCCATGCATTTGTTTTATTGAGCTTACATTCATCAATCCATGGATCTGGTCGCTATTTTTTTTTTTTTGGATCACCCATACGCGTATTTTGTTGCTCCCTCATCCCTTGACCACTCCATCCGTTTAACTGTTAGGTCATCATTACCGTAATTTATCTTCGCAAACACGTGGGAATGTGGTTGTTTGGCAAAGTGATCAGATGAATAGATCATGGGGGTGCTGCTGATGTTCAAGGATTAAAAAGCGATTTCAGAAAAGACACAGCAGGGTTTCTGGTTTAGCCAGACAGGGATGAGGATCGAGGATCGCTCCGGTTTTTCGTGTGGGGGAGGAGACATGGAGCAACGCCAAATTTTCCAGTGATGGATTTGGGACACAAGCACCGCAACCCCCTCCCTCCATCCACTGTACACAGCACCCCCTCCTCCTCCCGCATGACCCTCCAGACTGCACAGGCATCCAGACACAGCACACATGTATAGACGCACACACATACACACTGATGCATGTATGCATGGGTTAGCTCGCACACTCACGCACACACACACACACACACACACACACACACACACACACACACGCACACACA
>OMLP01012971.1:112582-130924 GCA_900302685.1 Spondyliosoma cantharus | reverse complement strand
GTGCAAAATGGAGTGACATGTAGAAAAAGGAACTAGTAGCTGCATGATTTGCCAAGATTTCCCCTCTGCTGTACAAGTGTTTGCTGCATTTTTCTTTAAAAACATTACAAGGAAATGACAATGGTGTGCAGTGAATTTGCACCTTTCTCTGAACTTAAGTGCCTTGTCAATGAGCCAAGACTTCCTTGAGGATTATTCTATACACTGTGCAGCTTAGCCACATTAGCTTTAGCTCGCAGGCCGGGGACAAAGCGAGTGCACTGGCCCGTAGCCTAATATCATCAGGGTCATAACTTTCCCATCATTAGAACGTTACACATTGATGACGGATGGACTTAGAATATAAACTGTTAACTTCCTTAAGCCCTTACTAAAGTGTCGTCTCTGGGGGCCAAGAGGACACTTCCTTTCCTATTAAACAGAGAAATGTTGGCACCCGTCTCCGTGCCATTCTTTCTTAATCGTGGTTACACGAGCATGGAGGGGTGGAGGTACGGGAACACTAGCGAAACTGAATCTTTAAAGTCACGTATGAGGTGGTAAACAAGGAACCCTCTGGGATTTTATGTGACATTTTAAAGCCAGGCATTGAGTCGTGCTGTCATGTTTTAAGGTGCTAAAACTTTTTTATTGAGCAATGACTCTGCAGGAATGTTTTCTATTGTTTGGATGGTTGCAACGTAAAAAAAAAAAAGAATGTCCTCATGTCTTCCTTTAGTTTTTTAACAACAAAGGATGTAAACAGCTTCAAACTAAAATCTAAAGCATCCAGTTGTCCTTGAGGTTTTTCTCCCATAGCCCTATCTTCAACCACGCCACATACACATGTACACATGGCATGTTCGTGGAGGCCAGGAAGTGAGTGAGCCGATCATACGGGTGTCACCCACAACGACATGTTTATCAGCTGTGAGCATGGAAAAGATTATCTGATAACACGTCCCGGACTTTACAGAGATCGTTGATGAAATTCAGTCAAGGTCACGTCAGGAAGGCCCACTCCTCTTCTCCCCTGACCCAAAGCACTTAAAGAAACAATTTGCTGCTGATCTGGGGAGCCGTGCAGTGTTATTATCTTGTTAGAGCCAGTTAAGAGGCCGTGTCTCTGAGGGCTGATCTGATCCTGTCAGGAAGGCGTCACTTCGCTCTGTGGGCTGCCATGCGACCACAAAGGCGTTAACGGTTCAAACCTCTTGGCCACACGGACACTCAACGACAGACAACAACATGAGTCACTTCACTACCCTCAAGGTATTTCCCTGATCTGTCAAGAGCCTGAATGTTTTTGTCTGAGCCTTCTGACAATATTTAGAAAAGCTATTATTCACTTGCTAAATCTATTGTCACTAAGTCGATGTTTATATAACGATTTACAGGCCAAAATTGGACAATGCAGTTCTGAGGACATGAAGGCTTTTGCACCAACTATGTGTAAGTTCAAATATAGTTAAATTAATGCTGAAGTTACTCTACAACTTAGGGATAATAAAGGTCTGCACCACACAAATGAATACTTAAAATACACCTCCCTCGGCAGCCCTTAGCAAAGAGTCTTTCCTTTAATAACAGTTGTAATGGCGGAAGGATAAAAGAGACTCGGAGCCGGAGAAAAACTTTGATGTCTTTGATGATTAAACCAAGATTAGAGTTGCCTGTTTCAGACTTCATCCACGGCTCGCTTATTATTTTGCTGTACAGGTGTATCCATATTAGATGAGGGCACATTGTCATTTTATGCTGCATATACTGGGATTTGGTGCATGTATACAGAAACTTTGAACTGTTGTAGTTGTTGACTGTGGTAGAAGAATTTTCCTGAGGTGAATGTTTACCAGATATTTTTGTTGGTGTTTAAATCTTTAGTGACCACCATCACGTGCGACACAAAATTGAGAAAGTTGCAACAAAAAGAATTGTACCAACATATCTTTGGTTTGCAGAAACGTACATTGCCAACGTTTACTCTGTTATCCAGAGCCGGAATAACGCTGCAACATTCCCGTGTTGAACAGGCTGAGGTAAAGGGGCTGCTTAGTAGTTTAAAACACAGCAGTTAACTTAGCAGGACAACCTATTTTCAGCTTGTGCAATAGGAACCCGTAACAATTCAAAAGTTGAATAAGTTCACACTGGAAGAATGTATGATTCTGACTGAAAGGATGAGTAAAGTTTCGGCAGCCTTCTGTGTTCATTTGCCTGGAATTTTGGCAAAAACAAACTCAAACAACATGAGTCAGAAAACAGCAGTCGTGTTGTTGCTGGATTTCCGTTCCACTTGAAATAGCAAAGAGAAAAACATAACTGATTGCTGCAGGAGCTGGTACTGAGCCATTCAGAGGGGAAGACAATGATGTCGTGACACACACTGACCTATAATTGCCAACAGCAGAGTGCTGAGGGGCAGTGATTGGCTGGCTCGTTTAGGACCCTGTGGCCTTAAAGGATGAGAGCCATCATGCAATTGCACAGGATCAGCAAATCACTGTCAGATGCCCACCGGCTAGACCGCTCCAAACCGAAGCCATTTTCCCATCAGCATCAGAGGGTTTATGGAAAACAATAAAGGCAAAATGGTCACAATAAAAGAGAAAAGAATCCTTTAGGCGTGTTTCAACAAAAAGTATAGAAGTCAAAGGAACTTGTTTGATTAATCTTTGACAATACTGCACTCTGCAACAACGTCAGCCTTGAGTCACGCATTGAAAAGTAACATAATACATGAAAAGTAACAAGACTTAAGAAATGTTGGCTCATGAGTATCATTCATTAAGTAGCAGGAAAAAAAGCTATGTTTGTTCGTGGCTAATAAATACATTAGTGTGGACACAGAGACATCAGTCAGCGAGGAAGCATTTGGGCGACGTCCAGGCATTTCTAATCTGCCAAAATAGATTAGGTGAACTCTATTTAAACCATAATGGCAGATTTCCTTAAATCACTGCCAAAGACTCCACAGTTTAACAAGCTTTTGAAGATGTTTCGAGAAAACTGTTCCTATTAGCCCGTCAGGCAGTTTCTGATGTCTTAATGCAGGTCAGCTCCCGGACCTGCAGCTGCACAGAGAAAGACGGACCGGGAGAAGGCGGGAGGGGGGTTCATGGAATAAACCCAGAATCAGCAGCTCTGCCTCTGCCTCCTTTCTTATCTGCTCGCACAGCCAGTTGAGAAGCACGCAGACACAGCGCTGTCAGACACAGCCAAGCTTTCCTGGCATCTCTCCCCCCACTAACGGAGAGATGAGTTTGTCCTCCCATCTACACCTCTGTGTGAAGCCCAGCACACATCAAGCAGCAGCAGCAGCCAGGAGCACATTTAATTGGCCAGCTGTCTGAGTGGTCAGAGTCACTAATTACTTCAGAAGCGGCAGACAGCAGTTTTCCGACAGTCGCTCGAGCCATACAGGAGCAAACATTAAAAACACAAAAGAGTGCAAGCATGAGCCATATGCAAATATCAGAGAATTGTCCTTGCCCTTACATTCCCGCTGGAGCGAATCTGCACTTTCTCATTTCTCCTTCAGGACGTTAATTGATTAAAAATTCAACATATGGTAATACAAAGCGCGTGAGTGAGGCTCCGCTTGCAGGCAATAGATGCAGTCGAGTCCCCACAGTAAATCAAAGTGATGTCTTATCAACTAATTATCTCCCCTGAATTGTTTATCAAACACAAAGCCTGAAGTCTTTGCTCCCCTTTCTGTGCGAATCGCCGCGTGACTCGTATGTGCAACGTGTGCACCCGGGTACTTTATGTATGTGTGTGTCGGGAGGTGACATCTCTGGCTAACATTGCGTGTAAGGCTCATAAACACAGGCATCAGCAATATACAAAGCACACTGACCGCGGATGCCACCGGGAGACACAGTGGAGATGAGTCAGGAGGGCCGGAGGGTGGAGAAAATGATCGCGGGCCAGCAGGGTTGATGCTGAAAAAGAGCACACATTGCTTTTAAATGAGATGCAATTATGATTTTCAGCGGTGGTTCAATGCACTTGTAGTAAGTTCTGGTTGCTAACTGAAGGTAACATTATGTTGTTTTATATCCTACTGCACCTTTGTGTTATTCAACTTTTATACCAAAAACGAAGGACGGCATCGTCCCTTTACACTAATCTTAAACTGGCAAAGAGAAAAGTTATTAGCTTTAACGTATTATTATGTAATACGTAGAGAGCTAGACATCCATTCTTCAGCAAGATAAATAGACAGAATAAATAGATCAAAACACTTTGATAAACCTAATTTACATTTATGGCAACATAAACATACTCAATGACTCTTAAAATAATCTGAGAGAAAAAATAATTATCCATCCATCAATGATAACGGCAGTTTCCAAAAGTGTGTAAATCTCTGACCCATTTCCATGAATGCTTCTCTCTGTGTATACAAGTTTAACATCGAGATACACTGATATCGCTTACAAGATAAATACATTTTCATCCACGGCATGCAAAATTAGCAAGATTATGTGATTTAATATCCAGTCACCTTGTAAAACCTGATAAAATAACCTTTCTTGCCACAGTGACACGCAGATAAAGTCACAATCTCTATCTGCATTGTTAATATTGTAGTGAGATAGCTAAATTTAATTTACATTTCACTTGTGTTGGACTGTATAATACACCACTTCTACTCACATGACTGACAAATCATTCAAATCAACCAAACGTTTTTTCTATTGTTTGAAACGTTTACTTCAAAAAGGAAAGACTCTAACTAGCTTAGCCGTTAGCACCTTGTGTTAGTGAAAAATGTTAGCTAATGTTTATAACTATTTTAAACAGCTACTGTTTAAGTGTCAGACTTTGGCACAGAGGGAATACAGTGTTACTGAAATACTCACTCAGAAGTAAAGTGTCCAGGTGTTCCTCAGTAAGTTATTCCTTCTTGTCAGTATGCACGTCATCCTTGCTAACCGTTAGCTTTAACGGTTAGCAAGCTAACGTTAGCTTTAACGGTTAGCAAGCGCGCAAAATGGTGTCCGTTTTTCTCCTCATGCTTGAAAGTAGAGATTTCTGTTCTCCCTCAGAGGTTGACTGATTTAAAATAAGTAAGGTATTAAAACTCTGGAATAAAAGACTATAATTCCAGCAGGATCCATCCTGGATAGCTGACGACATCTTGTACAGAGCAGAGAGAGGAGTGCAGGTGAGTTCAGGTGAGCTTCTTCAAACACAGAGATATGGGGAATTTCCAAGCTAGCATAAACGTTAGCTTCTTCACAACTTCACCACCAGTGAGATTTAGAATATGTATCTTATATGAATAGTATTGCAAAGAAAAACATAAAATAAATTAAAGAATGTATTTGATTTTTATGAAAGAGTTTGTTTTTTATTTAGATAATGAATGGGTTGGCAAACTCTTTGTCTTTGTTCTGTATCAGTAAAATAATAACTGAAAAACATAATAATAATAATAATAATAATAATAAACACTTTATTTTTGGATAGGGACAATGCACATTAATGAACATCGAAAATATCTCTGTAAATATGTCATATTATAGAAGAGCAGCTAATTTGCATCCGTAGTCCCTAAAAAAATAAAAAATACAAATAGGAGAGAAAGCAAATAAATTAATAAAATACAATAGAAGAGACAACACACATACAACAAAATACATTACACAATCAGGAGGATACCGGACCCAGAAGGATATAACAATGCAATAAAAATGAATGTACAGTAGTCTTAATGGTTGTACTTTTGGTGTGATTTGAGCCACTGTTTTAGTTGTCCTTTAAAAGACGAGTTTGTGGGGCATTCCCTTATTGTGGAGGGAACAGCACACCACGTTATCATCGGACCTATAAAAATAACGGAACCAGAATGGGACCAGAATTGAAAAGACACCGCTGTATCGTTATTTTACCTGATGACAGACAATGCTGATGAATTACCGTCATTGCATTTGAAGAAACACATACCGTAACCATACCAACCGAACATGAGAATAACCGTACCAAATGAAATGTTTGGTGTAGGAAACTAAATGTAAGTTACCACGGAGGTGTTTATAATAGGTTCTGTGATTGGACAGATCCAGGATCAGATCTTTGTAATGTATTACTGACACCTTTAATGTACAATTAATAATCAGACTAGTACCAAATCAACTCTGAATCACTCCACTAAGGAAAAAAACTGAAACTATGATGTGCTAAATTAATCATGGAAGACTAAACGTATAAATTATCTTGTTGAAATGCACCTGGCAACAACTAACTCAGAAGGGAACAGACGGTTGTAGCATGTGTTTCCTGCCTTGAACAAACTGGAATAAGAAAACATTATTAATCATCATCTGGCTTGATAAGAATAAAAAATTCAAATTTAAACTTCATGTCTCCACTATGTGACCGTACAGAGCGCTGACATCCAGCCGGGACGTGTTCCTACTTTGCCTGCAGCAGGTAAACATTACACACCGCATAGATCAACCCACAGCCAACCAATCACAGGGAGGGACGGCAGAGGGATATCCAGAGTACACACTCACTGATAAGGACGACGCTGGATTAGGGATGATTTGACATGAGTCAGATCTCCAAAGGTTAGACGTGTGGGCGTGAACACACATTAGCGAACACACAATCCACAAAAACGTACACAAGAATATTTCAGGAGTCTCTTTTACTAATGATATTCCCTCCTGACACCATCCTATAGATCAAAATCAGGTCATTTCACAGTTATTGTTCAGTGTTATTTACAATGAAGGAGCTCTGGGGAGGCTGATGAAAAATAATTTATTTGATTTCGGCCGGTGACGCTCCAGACTTGCAGCTCACACAGGGCCGTCCCTTCAACAGCTACTCTACTCATGTAAACATGACCTGTTAGACTAACAGCAGCCTGAAAAAAAAAAAATGTGAAAGTAATCTCATTCCAAGGATCTCACTATAAAACCAGACCAGGCAGCCACTTTAAAAATCCCCAAGTATGTGTGCGTCAAACACACGGCTTAGCAGCGATGGAGAAAATTCAGTGGCACATTCTCGGCTTAAAGATAAATCATTGGTCCGTGTGGATCAGCGGGCTGGAGGTGGACACCATGTGTTCCTGTCATCACGGGTTCAAAACCAGCTCATGACCTCTGCTAGACATCATCTGTTTCCTCCGTCGAATTTCCTGTCATGTTCCACTGAGTACTATCTAGTGAAGCGGAGGTTTCCTGAGTGGATAATACTGATGTTTCTCTTTACATTATTCCTTCTGCTGCTGCCGTGCATACCTTAAAAGGAGCAGATCCGCCATCATTCATTTAAGGTGCCGCACGGAAAAACCTCAGCGACGCGACGCTGACAGAATACCTCAAGCTGAGAAATTCATCACAGGCAAAAACATTATTTTTGTCAAAGTCTGTGTTTAATTTCGCTCCCCCGTGAACGAGTCGAGTGTCTTTGTATCAGTGTGAGCATTGTGCTGCGCTCCTCTCGCTGTCAGTCACCTGAAGAAATGGAAGTCGCCTCCAGGAAATAATCCCTCAAAAACATGTCAGTTTACAAACTTTGTCACGTTGAGTTGATGTCTCCTCATTCGGGGAATTATTGTTCTACAGCAGAGTACAGTAGTTAATTTCAAGCTAGGCTGCCACAGTATTGGTAAAATATTAAATATCTTGTACGACTGACGTTATGAGGAGGCGGCTGTGGAGACCAGAGTGAGCATCATGAGCAGGAACAGAAGTGCTTCAGTAAAGTTTTCTATGCGACAAAGTCTTTAACTTTTTCATTATCAAACCAACTTTATGACCTTTCTCTAAACATAAAAATGTGTTTTAAGTGCAATAACGTTAGCATTGATTAGCAATAAGCATTAATCGAGCTACATCAAGGTTTGGTTCTATATAAACACTTTATTTTCATTTAAGTGGAAAAAAACAACCTTGTCCCCTTCCAGCATTTCCAGGTAGTATTATTGTTGGTGCCGCTGTCACAAAAAGAACTGGATCACTTTCAATTTCTACTACAACCACCAGCAACACCAGACAAAACATGAGTTTGCTCATTGATTTAATCTATAATGAAGACGAGAAAGCAGCCAGAAATTGAGATTTGAGAAATAAATAGTACTAGGTGGCAGCCTGTTGCAGCAGCTCCCCTGTGTTTTAGGTAATTTCCCAGTTTGGGATCAATAAAGTATTTCTATTCGTACCGAGTGGCAGATGGAGTAGCATAATAAAAAAAAGGTTTATACAGAACCAATCTAAAAGCAGCCTCTTGTTACAGGGTCAATATGGAGCTTTGAAGAGGTAATTACAACTCAGAATTGTAATATTACAATATTAATGAGGTAATAATACAAACTCAGAAGTATTTATCTTTACATAACTGAATAAACAAGCTGTTCTTCTCAAACTGTTTGAAGCTAGAAAGGTGGCGGGGTCAAAAAAATGTGAGTCAAATTGAATTACATTCCTCTCGACCTGTATTTGCTTAGTAAATTAGCAGTATATATATATAAATATAAAGGTTATTTCTCATGGTTGTGCTCAATGGTCTGCTGTCACATGTTTGCTGAGGTTTGAACCCAGACCGAGGTTTAAAGTTCGATCATTCTTAGCTGCTGTTGAGTTAAAACATATTCAAATACACACAATGTTTTAGCTGCAGTCGTATCTCCAGTCCAAACCACGGTAGAGGTCCTCACATTGTTTGTCTGCTGTGTCCGATTCTGTGAAAGCAACTTTTTGGTCTCAGCTTACTAGAAATTCACACTATAATGACCTCAGCCACTGGCAGCGCTCCACCTTTCACCGCATGCCAACAACTCAACTCAAAAGGCAACAAAAGGGAAACCCGAAACAAACCACCGGCTCTTTGACACAGTCAGCATCTCCTGAAAAACAGAGCAGCTCTGTACGCGAACTGGATATCTGACATGTCATTATCCTGTTAGGTAAGCTTCACTTACCGTCCAGACAATATACGAACGCACATGCCAACAACTGAGGCTCAGAGATAGAGATCAGCTGCTGCTGGCTGTGTTTTCGACCAACCACGGTTTGTTTCTCAGCTGGTTCGTGGTCACATATAACTTGTGTGAATATTTTGTACGCCAACAGACATTTGAGGTTAGAAAAATACTTAATGTGTTTATCAGACTGTTGTGTCTTTAATAATGGGATTCATTGGCATAGATGTATATTTGAATGGCTCAGTTCGACTCTTACATGAACTCCGGCCAGCAATAACTACTTTAATCGTGCTTGGACGACCATCTACAGCACATTTCTCAGAACAAAGTCAGGTTCTTCTGTATAACTCTACATTTTGAAGTCCTCCCCCTCATTTGCACCGCTTACATACTTAATGGTGTTTGGCCATAAATCACATTGTCATAAATTATTTTTAAACTTTTTTTTAAAATGAGGCCACTGCGTACATTTCCATCACCCTGAGGTCATTTCATTTTCAGCATGAGCAAACTCTTCCTCGTATGATGAATGTTTACGGACTCTTGTCAGCGTCGAGTCAGAAGGCGTGAGCTGGGAATGTAAAACACGTTACAGAGTGCGGACGGCTCTTGGATGCCATGTATCAACACATTCCTGAAATTTGTTTTGACACAACTACAAGATGAGAGAAAGACGGGATCCTGGGTGTTACATGATGTTGGAAATGATAAATGACTGTAGAGTCTTGATTCAGGTCACTGGATACAAACATGACAGAATATAGACAACAATTCAGATATAAAGCAACAAACATCTGTTTGATTTGATCTTATAAGTCATAAGGGTTTATGGCTTTATTAATAAATCAGTTATAGTTATAGTCGCCTAAATGTAGCAGCACTTTTCCAGGTGAACAGTCTTTCCAGTCTCAAGCTGTCGGCTGGACCACTGAAAACACAAGGTGACGCTAGAGGAGGATAAACTCCAGCAACAACCTGGCAACAGGAGAATTATTCGAAAGTGGGCCCATAAAGCATTAGTTAATCATTTATTGACCAACGACTGAACGGGTTGATTGCCAGTCACTCCCTAAGTGACATATATCACCGTTCCCAGAACAACGTGACTGTTTTGCAGCGTACCAGCGACAGAACGACCGGACCTTCATCATACGGTTGCAGTTTGGTTAGGTTTAGGAAAACATTGTGGTTTGGGTTTATTATATCATTATGTATGTGTCGTTAAATGTGCTCACTGTTGCTGCCTCCTGGGTGAAAGTCATCTGCTTGCTCATGCCGTCCACCTTACACAGCCTTTATCACATTTCATACTACACCTGACTTCCTCCTTTGCTGCCGTAATAATTGGTACAACCACTCAAGGTCTCCACCTGACATAAATACCTAAATATTGATTATAATAAGCTGCTTTCAAAGCCGACCTATGTAGCTGTTTTCCTAATGAGGACAGTATGAACTCTTCACTAGACAACTACATAGGTCAGCTTTGAAAGCAGCTTATTACAATAAATATTTAGGTATTTATGTCAGGTGGAGACCTCTACTGGTTGTACCAATTATTACGGCTGCAAAGGAGGAAGTCAGGTGTAGTATGAACTGTGATAAAGCCTGTATAAGGTGGTTGGCATGAACAAGCAGATGACTTTTACCCAGGAGGCAGCAGTCCAGTATGACACCAAACATCGACAGTGAGTAGAGTTCTCCACCTGACAAAAATGCCTAAATATTGATTATAATAATCTGCTTTCAAACTGACCTATGTAGTTTTTTTCCTGATGAGGACAGTATGAACTCTTCGCTAGACAACTAATAACCATATATACCAAAATGTTCCTACAGGCCCAGATTTCATTAATTCCCACATCAACACAAATATGAAATACGAAATCTAAATGATCACATGTAGCTCTCTCGATCCTCGAAGCAGCACCAGCAGCCTCTCGCACAGGCTGGATTTCTTCTTATATATAATAAATTGCAGCCTCATATATTCCCTCTGGACCTTCTCCTGAATGGGGAGACAGATGTTTATGCAGTTACCATGGCGAGGGGCGTCCTTTAGCGAGAGAGCAGCAGAGGTGTCGCACGATCCACGTCACCCTTTCAGAGAGTCATTAGACAGACAGCGGCCCGGTCGTGTCCGCCGCTGAAACACCATCCTCTCAACAGGGTGGGCACGTTCTGTTGGGAACGAGGACACGCACTGCAAAATATAGACGGAATTTATTTTGATATAAAATGCCATTTCACCCCTGAAAGACTGAAGGGAGATACTGATATCTTCTGCACATGAGGGAAAGTAAATATTCCCACACACGAGAACTACAGTTGAACTTCAGTATTTTAAGTCCTGTGTATTATTGCTTGCATGTTAGGGTTTCCTTTCTCTTGAAGGT
Organism: Spondyliosoma cantharus; assembly: GCA_900302685.1. Lineage (NCBI taxonomy): Eukaryota > Metazoa > Chordata > Actinopteri > Spariformes > Sparidae > Spondyliosoma > Spondyliosoma cantharus. Next base: position 119,599 of record OMLP01012971.1, on the reverse strand, counting down.
ATTGTTTCTCCTCAAAACATCATATCCACCCGAATATATATTTTCTCATAGAATTAAGCATAAACAGATAAACTTGGACTTAAAGAAGGAAGCCAGTATGAATTTCCTTTGTTTCTAAAGTTAGCAGCGCCTGGAACACATCCATAAAAATTCACAAGGACGTTGTGTGGCCATATTTAAGGAGGCTGTGGGTTTAATTAACAATTAACTGGGTTATTATTCTCTCTTAACTCAGTCGGGCAGCACATATGTGTTGTTACGTATGCAGGATACATTGATTGCTGCTAATAAAAGACTTTTGAGTTCTACCATTCACAGGTAATTTCCTATAAAAGTTGCAATGCATGGTTTATTGTTCATTTCATGGTACACAGATTGTTGGATACACACAGAGGGATAATTAAAAACATATAATGTACTCTATATTGTTAATATCACGCTCGAGGCTACTGTCAAAAGTAGAAGAAAACATGAACCTTTGACATGTTGTTCTCAGAGTTGGCCAATAAAATCAGAGGTTTCTTCGCTCTGAGATCTTTGAGGCGCAGATCTGGCGCTCTGTCGGGCCCCTTCTCCCGACATTTGTCTTCATCTTCAGGATGGCTGCTGGCTCTGGCCGTGCCGCCAGCTCCTCGCCGCTCGTTTGATGATTAAATACATTTTTAGCCATGTTGTAAACTTCCTGTGTGGTTGCACCGTCAGGTCTGTGTTCCACACCGCCGCTCCCCAAAGGCCTTGCATGAACACCATTATTATCCCCTGCAAATTAGCCCAGTTAACCCAGCCCTGCTCCGGCTCACTCTTTGTTAACCCCTCATTTTTCACCGTGTCTGGACCGCGGACCAAAGGGTTGCAGGAGCAGGTCCCCCCTCCTCCCAGCGGTCCCCCCCCGTCCACCCCTGTCCCGGCAGATCCTAACCCCTGTGAATATTAAACAGCACAGACTGCAGGAATGCCTCGGCTAAATTGGCAGCAGATGTTGTTGAAGGGATTTTGGTTGCGAGGTGTTTTGTCTGCAAACCGAGCCGTAAAACATCGCAGGCCTGACATGTCCTCCGGTGAGCCTCTACGGTGAAATGGCACTGGGGCAATATTGCTCTGAAGCAGCTCTACCGAGGCTCACCGGTGGTTGAACACTCAACCATCCGTTTAATGGACACTTATGAAGAAAGGCTTCAGGAGAGACGAGCTGAACAAAGAGCCTACTTCAGAGTCAGAGTACAACAAAGATTAGAAGTATGTGAGCCGTCCTTCTCATTGCAAATCATGTGGTAGAAGTTTCCAACATTTAACTGTTGGAAAAGCTTCTTAACGCCAAAACATAATCTCAGTTTGGTTCACATGTTGTTCTACTTTACATGACGCTGAATGTTTTGTGTCAAACAAGACAGATTCAAGTTCAAGATGTGGGAATCATGTCAACATACAAGCAGATTACATTTTAATGTATGCTGAAATATAATTTAAAATACGTGCATGTGACCCCGAGAGTGGAAAATGTTGCTTACCTGCAGGTCGTGTCAGTTTGAGAGGAAGCAGGCCTGAGATGTCTGGGTGTCTGGGAAAAAGATGAATGACTGCTGCGCAAAGAAAATGATTTCGTAGTTTGTTCCAAATTCTAAACCAGCCATCGCTCCGGGCTACGACTGCCGACATAAACTGTGACACATGTGATTTCTTACTCCCAGCCCAAATTATGATAGTTTGGACTACTGGTGCTCTGGCTCTGGAGTCCTCTGAGGCACAGGAAGAGGAATTGGTTATGGGCCCAAATAAGTCAATGAGCGGTAACAGGACTCACAATTTCACAGGCAGAACTAAGTACATGACCTTCTTATTGATTTAACGCCCTACTAATCAATATTTTTATACAAACAATGGATCAAATAACATGTAAGGTTGTTCTTAGTTACCAACGGACCCTGCAGTCACCCTCAGCTCTGTTGAACACTTTAGAGTCTTTCAGCTCATTGTTTTAAGCTTTGACGAACCCAATGTACCCTACCTGCTCAGTACCAAACAGTCCAAGCCCCCAGGAACAGCGCCGGGCTTCGAATGTGATGCACATCGGCCCAAATAGACTTTTTTCCTCATGAGCTTACGTTGCAAAAAGAACCGTCTGTAAAATGGTGGATACATTTTATAGAGCTACACAACCCTGCGAAATGACGAAATCGTTTCACTATCAGAATTTGATCCATTTGATCCCAGAACCTTTGGAAAGTCCAGAAGACCCGCGGGATTACATTGTTTTACAAGATAGCAGAGGGCTGAACCAGAAGGTAGTCGCTTGGCCAAGATGGTGGATTAGAAGGCATATGTTCTACACTCTACGTAGTGATACGGTTTGGAGGATTCGGGCCTTTTTAGACCCAGGAAGTCTTTTTGGGCTACACGAGCCACCGTCTTGGGCGTAATCCCCACATAATAGATCAATTCAAACAGCTGATGGATAAAGTTAGAATCGTGGAGAATTTAGCTTTTATCAAGCAAGATATTTTCCTCAGGAGCTGGTGGTGGTGACCAAAACAGAGGAAAACAGATGAGTGAATATTGATCTTATATTCCTCAGATGGACAGATAAATAACTCCAAATTAATGATAATGTTTGCAGAGAAATTCACCGTAACAAAGATGCTGTTAGACTCTGAGAGGTCTCTGCCGGTGCAGTTTTCTGTGTTTTGAATCAGCAGCGGTCAAAGGGTGAAATATCACAGCAGCCTCGTCAAGAAGCTAAATAAAGTGTGTTGTAGCTAAAAACAGAGGGAATGGTTAGCAGTATACTGTGATGGTGGCAGCCAAACTGAAGGAGTTAAACAGAGAGAGCTATGCAGCTTCACGAACACAAGCCGCCGCTCTCTCTCGTGTTTACATTTAAAACAGCGAAAGCAGCGGCAGCAACTGCTTCCTGTCCGAAAACACCTTGAGTTGATAACATGTCAGTGTTGTGTTTACAGCCCCCAAAAAAACTAATTAAATGCGTGTTTGATAAATCATAAATAAAACACATTTTTGGACCCATTTAGTTGATTGTAGCACATTAAGTGAGGCTGAAGCTGAAAGGCCCTACTGGTGGTCTGCAGAAGCACTTACGTGTCCTTCACTTTCTTAAACTCTATAAGAGAGATTAGTGTATACAGCAAACTATAATTCAATGAAAATCATTCTTATAGTGTATTTATATGCCCTCGCTGCGTAACAAAGAATGCCATTGATCAAAACAGAAACGCCAGAAGAATAATCATTGTAAGTGCTGCGGTGGGTGGGAGGACCTCGGACTGATAAGAGACCATTACAACCAGCACATAAGTTCCAGTATGTAGGATAAGTGCAGGGGGCAGCACATTTACTGACAAGCCGAAGCTTAACATGAGAACTAAATTCAAGGGTGGCCAAGATCCACGCAGGCCATCTGCCAAGAATCCAATACAGCAAATGGTCGGATCCGTGTAAGCCCTAAGCTGACAATGAAGTCACTATGCTTAAAAAGATGCGAACATCCTTTAATGGGTATGAAAGCCACTGCAGCAGAATACAAATCCAGGCTGTTTTCTCTCGTGTTCCCTGTGGCCCGGACTTTTATCTGCTTCCCTCCAGCACGCCTTGTGAAGTTGATTAATTGAACAGTCTGGGACAAAAGAGAAACTTTTATCAACTTTGGCTGTGACTAGCCCTCTTGTGTGGAGTTAGGGGAAATAAAAAAAAAAAAAAAAAAAAAGCTGCTTTGCTTTATCTCCTCATCGCGAGACGAGGCGCTGAAGTGTTTGCCAAGAAATAAAGGTATCAAAAAATGTGAAGTTGCGGGGGGGGTGTTTTTGCCACCTGCTTCGGGACAGGCTTCGATGGGGGAGTGTGTTGGGGTAAACGCTGGGTCACGGCTGTCAGCAGTCGCTCAGTTACACAGGCCGAGTGGGACTGCAGATATGAGGAGGGCAGCAACCGCGGCGATGACATGATGAGGGACCCCGGGGTTATACTGTCACACCGCCGCCATCTTCATTCAGCACAGCGTGGCATATAAACTGTGTGTGTGTGTGTGTAAACATTCCTTTAAGGAGTTTTTTTTTCTCTCAGGACTCTGAGATGCTCCCACAGTGGAAGCCTGTCCACGACCCCAATAAAAAGAGAGGGATGCCCACTTCCTGCTACCCCTCAGGCGTGCCAGTCCTGCCTCAGGGGAGAAGGGGGCCCCATAATTTATTATTTGTTCCCCTCTTGTTAAGGAAATACTTTCTCAATAGCTCTCTCGCCTTTGTATATTTTTACTGTTCTTATTTTCTTCCTTGATTCAACCCCCGTCCCCTCTTATTTATTTGCTTTCTAAACACCAGCTTGGCTCATTACGTCCGAGCTGCCATGAAGAGACTTTAAAAGAAAATTACTCTTGTCCTCACTCAGGACATTTGTTTATTTGTCCGGGTGAACCTGAAGGGAGCTTTGGAGATACCTATGTGTAGGTGACAGCTGAGCCGAGTCGTACGAGCTGACCTCGACCACCATTACCTCAGGCCTTAATCAGATTCCTCTGCTTGCAGATTGAAGATACGTAGAACGACACAACGAGCTCACATGTCATAATTTATCAGCCCCGGTCCTGCCACTCTTAATGTAAAGACATTCCTGCACCACGTGAAGTTAATTGGATGTTATGTCCACAGCATATGTCGGACGAAATGGTTTTCCTTTCAGCCACACTCTCGTTCATTCCCAGCGGTGACTTTTCTTTGTTTGTTGGTGTTGGTTTCGGTTTGGCTGCTTTCTCAGCCCCCTCCTCCGTCCACAGAAACCATCAAGGCAAAAAAGAAAAGAAAAGGGGATGAAAAGGCCAATCCACTGGCTGACCACTGATCCATGACTCAGCTTTGAAATTCTCTGCCTTCAAATCAAATTGTCCGGCTTCAAGGAGCAAGAGGTGCCACAGCCCTGCCCCGGGCCACTCAATGTCACCGGCCAGCTTTGAGGGGTTAACGCGCATTTTTCTCAGTTGTCAAGGACGTGTGATGGGGGCAAAGGAAAACAGAGGCGTACAGAGGTCACCACACTCACAAACATCACCAGGCTGTGCAACACTTAATTGGGTTATAAAAGAAGCCGCAGAGGCTGGAACGACCAAAGGAACAAATCCAAACACGTCATTAACATTTAAGTCACTGCTCTTGTAGAAACTCTCTTGAGCAGTTTGTTGATTTGTCTTATAGTTTTATTACTTATTTTTGTTTTTGTATAGTTTTATATAAAGCTCACTGCTTTCTTTTACCAAGAGAACATTTTCTACTGTTGTGAGAGTTTCTTATATCTGGTTGTAAATGTTTAATAGATTATTGAGCTTCATTTTGTTGTTGTTAGAAGAATTTGTGGTTTTCTTAGATGCTGCGTTCCCATGCGTTTCCATGAATCCTGATGACTTGGTGATCCCCTCTCTGTTGATCTGGTGCCACCATGGATCTGTGTGTTTTGGTGAAATGCTGTAAATAAGATGAATGCAGTGATTTGCCTTTTCCTGGGGGTAAAATCACGCTTTTTATGACCTGTTATGAGTGAGATAACCTGCGTCCTGACTGTGTCAGAATCGGGGCTGCATTAACTTTGATCCTTTCACTTCTGATCTAGCGCCATCATCAGGTCAAAAGAATCTTTTTTTTTTGCAATACAACACAATTTGTCTGATGATTAAATATGTGAAAAAAAGGACAGTCCCATCAACATTAGCTTTACTTTGTGTTCAGTGCTAATTCATGTCAGCTACGATGCTAAAGGAAGATTGTTTGCATGACAAACGTCACACCTTCACACCACATGCTAACATTAGCATTCAGCACAAGACGTGCGCCCGACTACATCCTCACAGAGCTTTCTAATGTGGCTCAGTCAAAGTCATTCTCATGCATTTATGCTTTTTTTTTTACATTAATTCTGCAAAGTGAGAACTAACCCACATTATTCTGATGCTTTTATAGCTAAGAACATCCCTACTCTGCCTCCGATTGGTTGCCTTTGTTGTTTGTGTTCGTTAGCTTCAGGCGTGATGATAGAGATTCGTTAGGGTCAGAATGTCAGAGCCAATCAGAAGCAGAGTAAAGAGTACGTGGGATCCATAATGAGGCGGCATTTACGTGAGTTTAGATGTTTATTGTTAAGGCTGTCGATAATATTTTGTTATTGTTTCGCATTTGCTGACTACTATTACCCGCACTAGTACAAAATAAATAGAATGCAATAAAAATGCGGCTGTTCCCAGATATTATTAAGAGTTTACTTCGCCGGATATTTGATTGCTTAGTCACAAGGATTGGTTTCTGTCAAACTAATCTTTTAAACTAATCTTCAATCCTCTCACACAGCTGTCTGAAGATCACTCTTCCTGTGCAGAAACACGTCTACAAAAGCAGGATGGATGATGAATTTCCTGAAAGTCTAAACGTTACTTTTCTTGTCCAGTCTATTTTTTGATGCATTTCCTTGATTTCCATACAGTGAACCGTCTTTCTCCCAAGAGGCACAGCAGAGAAGATAAAAGCAGGAGAGCCGAACTCTTAGAGGAAAGATGATTTTCTTAGATATCTTGAAATTTAACCACAAGGCAAAGACAGAGCAGCCCCATGAGATCGGGAACTTTTTGCCGGCTTGTTGCCGTTTTGTTCTTTGAGAGATATAGAAAGAAAGCAACATCTTGATTGAGCTCTGCGGTTCTGAGAAAAACAGACACAGCGGCCTCCTCCCGAGCCGGCCATGTCTCATGTCAGGACAATTAAACAAGTCGCCGCGGCCGGCCACCCTTTCTCCAGACACTGAACTCAATTATCACAGAGGCTAACTCCTCATCACCGCGAGTGCATCGAGTGTGGCTAATCTTATCTGATCCGTTATTAGCTGCATTTTTCATCTTTATGGCAGAGCTAACAAGCCTTTGAGATCGTTAATAGCTGGGAATGTTCAAATCTCATGTTAAGCATGAAGATGAATGAAAGAAGGATCACAGAACATAAATCACTCCGCATAGTTTTACAGTGCGGGGGG
>OMLP01012971.1:75850-97845 GCA_900302685.1 Spondyliosoma cantharus | reverse complement strand
GTCAGTGTATGGTTTGGTCTGTCATTTGGTTGGTTGGTTGGTCGGTCGGTCGGTCGGTTGGATGGTTGGATGGTCGTTGGTCATTTGGTAGGTTGGTTTATTTGGCAGCAGGATTACTCAAAAATTACTGAACGGGTTTCCAGAAAAACTTGGATGGAGGAGTGGTCTCGCTCAAAATTTACCCAATTATCTTTCGGTGTGCCCAAGAAAAATGGACAGATCCAAGAATTTTCTGTAATATTCTCAAACATTGGAATAACCTTTACATTTTTAGTGAAAAAAATAGTCATTGGATACATTATTTTTTTATATAAACGCATTGAAAAGTGCTGCTTTTAAGTCTGATTGGTGTTCAGGAGTATGTGTCATCACCTCTTTCTAGCAAATATAGAACAGCGCAGAGGAAAACAGAAAAACAGAAATCTATCATAAGAAGATTGTGTTGTAGTGAAGGACTCGATCACACACGGTACGATCCTGATGTGACACGTGTCCTTCATGTTTCTTGCACTTATTACTTCTGAAACAGAGCGCTTGGCCTCCACATTCATCCACCATCTTGTGTCTGTATGTTAAGTGAATATTGCTGAACTTGTTTCACTTGTGCGACTGTGTTTTACCGCTGCCCACGATGTCTGGTGACTCGAGACATTACTGAAACAAAAAGTCCTGTGTAAAAATAACTGCGAGACAATGAAGAGGGGGGAATTGTGGGCCGTGAAAATGGAGAAGAATTGTCAGGGGAGAAGCAACACAATAGCCAGTAGTATTACTTTAAAACAAACCAAACGCGTCTTGTTTCATCACTGTCAGTCGACCATTATGTCGAGAGAGCCGCAGCTCGTTGTGGGTTGAGCTGTGTAGTATTCGCTCCTCTCCTCCGCATCCCTGCTCTTCTCCTACCTCCCTGACGATTTCCCACCAAGTCTTGTCGCCCTGCAGCTGCTTCCAATTCAGAACCAGAGAACGAAGCCAGCAGGAACATTACAGCACCGTATTACAGCCTGCATTACATCTGTAAGGGAGAAATTAAAGCCTCCCTCGCATCTGGCCCGGCTGGGAGGAGATGGGGCTCTGGCATGTGTGAGGGAGGGGGTGGCGGAGGAAAAGTTGGTGGCTCGGGTTGCAGTGGGCCACCAGCCCAGATTGTGTGACTGCTGGTGATCAACACCCGTCGGGGCAGAGGAGCAGCTGTGGAGGGTTTCAGCTGATTCACCAGGAGGGAGGAGACGAGGGGCAGGGAGACGCTTGACAACACTGACATCTAGTGCTGAAGGAACATTATCACAACAAAGGCCTGATAATGTATTAAAGAGTACAAGAGCAGTCACAGATCACCCAAATCTAACATTAATTAATTGATTTATTATTAGTATCATTATTAGCTGACCTGATCGTCTCAGCTTGAGCTTAAAGATTTCTAATTTGCAAAAGAGTTTGGATTTGAAGTGGCGGTGCCAACCGTTGCATTATGGGAAATGTAGGATTGTGTGTTCTTGATGGCATTTCAGCGTCTGTTGCTTCACTTGTGGCTTTTATTTTCCTCTCAAGCTCACTGAAGTGCAGCGAGACATTCCCGGAGTTTTTCTTCGAGCTAAATATCAGCACTCCTAACTTAAGTCTTACAAAGTTAAAGGCACACTATGCAGGATTTGTGTCACACTATGCAGATCGTTTTTTTTTTAGTCTCCACTAACTCACAGGTGTTGCTGCACTGACAAACATTACCTCTGCAACATCGCGTCGCTCCTGCTGTGAGAAGATCCTCTGCTGCGCGGCCGCCTCGTACTCCTGCATCAGACGCTCGAGCTCCTTCTGCAGCTCCTCGGTGTCGCACAGAATCTCATCCTGCAGAGGGAGACGCAGCGAAGACAGTGATGGATCTTGACAAGGTTACAGACCGGGCCTGCTGTCACTGTACAAACTGAAGTGAGATTGATGGGATGGCATGAGACGCGCGATGGAGCGCCTATGAGAAAGTTCAGGAATGTCGCACGCAGAGAGAAGCATGCGGCGGACACACCCTACCTTCTCCCTGCGCAGCCTTTCCACCACCGCATCCAGGCTGTAGTCGGGCACCACCACGGCGGAGGCGATGCCGGAGAAGGAGGCCTGACGACTCTCCAGCTTCTCCTCCAGTTCAGCAATCTGCCATTCGAGAGACTCGTTCTCCTCCTCGAAACAATGAGCCTAAAGGGCATAAAGTCAGAACAGGTCTGTACTGATTCACTGCTTCACCGCAGAGGGAAAATGAAGGTCTGATGTGTCACTGGGAGCAGAAAACAGCGTTTGTCCTCACCAGCTCAATCAGCCGGACCAGGCGGTCGTTGAGGGCCGCGATGACGGTGCGGTCCTGGACAAACCGGGTCAGACCCTCCTTGTTGAGCTCCTTGGCAGCGACGAAGTCCAACTGGTCACAGTCGCACTTGTCAACAGCCGCACCCCTGAGATGACACACAGAACCAGAGACCGGACTGAACTCTGAACGATCCGACAGGAGATCATTGGACTGACTTCAGGGATTAATAACTGGCCTAAAACAGGCACTTTAATTATTGCAACTACCTGTAACCAATTTGAAATGTAAAAACAAGGTTTATGTATAAATCTACAATCAATTCATTTAACTGGATCAGGTTATTTGATATTGACTCAACATGACACTTTGATGTTGAACTTTAATAATAAAATAAGAAGGAACATTTGTATGTAATAAAATACTTAGTAGTCACTGTTGTAGGCAGATCATTTGTTGTGTGTACAGTAAGAAAATAAATAGTTCTACACAGAACAGCAGCTTCCTCTGAATGAGTCAGTGTGCATTTTAGCCCGGCCCGGCCCAGCACATGAACCCGATATGATGTCATTTCTTCCATCGTCACCGTTGAGGACAATCCAAAAGAATCACAACACAAGGATTCATGAACTTAGCTCACAAACATTTGTCTCCGAGCCGTTAAGATGAATCTATTTGTTGTCAACCATTTTGATCATCAGTAAATTGGGTCGGGTCAGAGTTCTCTTATTCAAGCTTCTTTAATGCAACTCTTTACTGGTTTCTTTACTCTTCAGTGTGGTTACAGCTTTACATGAGAACTTATTCTACTAATTTTACTGATGAACTTATACAACAACTCTTGTAACCTCTGATGTGAGTCGTATAAACTGTACAATGAGCCCTTTACAACCGCCTGTGAGTTTTTACACGCACATTCAGTACAGAACCATTTCACATCCCAATGATTGGAGCATAGAGAAAGCTGACTTGGCTCAAACTCATCTGAATCAGTTTAAACAGCCAACTAAACGTCCAGGACAGACAACCAGCTACACCACGATGAGTGAATGTGTCTGAATCTTGGTATCAGAATAAATCTGTCACAAGTCAAGAGGCTGAAGAACTGAGTCCTTCGCCACCTTAAAACACTGGAACAATAACAGTAAACTGAATAACTTTGGGTCGTGAGCCAAATAAGACATTTGAGGACGTCGTCTCGGGCTTTGGAAAACAATGACTGACATTTTTTAGACCAAACATGTAGGTAAGATTAATCAAGACAGATTAACCGACAAGGAAAAGAATCATTAGCTCTTTTAAGAGTCGTTGATTTGATTTAAACAGCACTCACACGCCCTTTTCCTTTGTAGTTTCTCTTACTTATTTTGTTGCTTAAAACCGTTTTTGAGCTCCTTTCAAATAATTAACTTTGCTTTTAACGAAACCATCTGGTTCTGTGTTGTTGGGTTGTTACACAGCCAAAGAATCACCACCTCTGGATACATGAACTTCACCCCAAAGCACTCGCCTTTCATTTAAAACCTTTTTGAACTGTACATATTTTTTAAATTGAACAACACACAAGCCTGTCACTTCCATCCTAATACCTTTAAAAATGGTTAAGTGCTGCCGAGAGACTCACACTGACCTGACGGAGGCACTCAACCCTCCATTTCGACTCCAGCTTTCCTCCTCGAACAGCTTGCGGTAAGAAGACACTCTGAGCACGGCCATGGCTGAGGCTGGATCCGACACTGGGAGACAACACAACAGACCAAAAGGTGGCTGCGAGTCCAAACTGGGGTTTTTATTCTTCACGGGGAACGAGAATGTGGCAGCGAGGTGAAGGATCTCTCATCGGTCACGGAGTCGGCTAAGTATAGCGTGAACATCAGCCAGTAATGATTTCACACGAACGTGGAGAGCGAGCCCCAAAACCCAGAGTGGAATTGTTGTTTTGAACGAGACAAATGGAAAAACAAAAAACAGCTTTATACAGTTTTATTTCTGTTAAATAAATTAAAAGCACCAAAAATCTGAAAAGTTGAAAACAGGTGCGAGTGTTTCCTTGCGTACTCTTTAAACGTACCTTAAGTTTCACATGAACAGATTGTGACAGAACCGAAGACGAAAAGCACAACGAATCCATACAAATACATCAGTTGGTACAAGTGGCATAAACACGGCACAGAAAATCAGAACAGGGTTTTTGATTATATTGATTCTGTGTCTGACGTGGTGACGGTGGTGCTAAATGGCTAATAAATCCCAAATCTGAATACTCTTTTTAGGCCCAAGCCACATTATTGGCAAAGCTCGGCTTGATTGAGAAGAATCTGGTGCTTTGATGGCAATGAGGCAGAAGAAACTACACGAGAATGGAGCCACGATTGTCTGTGTTGTCACATTGTCTCCTAACATGAAATCTTCTGAAGTCTCCGGAGATACTGAACAAGGAAAATTTTTTTTTTGTCTGGCGGGAAAGCTATTGCTGACATCTCTTGGGTAAAACTGTTAAAAGAGGAAACACTGTTCATTATACACAGCAGAGCAGTTCCTTATTTCAATAACCATGACATGTTATGCAACAGTGACTGCAGAACAAAAAAAAAAAGAAAAAAAAAAACCCTCTGTGGCACAAAGACAGACTGTAGCCTGCAGAGTAATGAGCCTTTAAATCTTACTAAACTTGCACCCAGAAAATGCCGCATTACTTAAAAAAAAAAAAAACAGGAAAAATTACTCCTCTGCATTCACCAGGAGGAACAACGTGGCTGTGCCTCGGCGTCACACAGGCCTTTAACAAGACAATGACGCAGAAGTGAGTAAAAGGACGTGTAAACAAACACAGACATCAACAGTACCACCGTCATGACAAACAGCAGGACACCATCACAGATACGCACCACCATACCCACAATCGAAAAACAGTAAGTTATTTACATGATTTAAGACATCGAGAACCGCAGAGGGCGACTCTTCGCTCGATACCGGTGGACCAGGAAGTTAGTGTGTGTGTTAACAGACTTGTTTTATAACTCAAGAGGAACTGGCAGATGTAAGGCTCACGGCTGAAGTTACACAAAGACACGGCAAACATTCACGTTTTTTTTTTTTAACAAGACGGTAAAAACAAGCTTTGAATATTTCAAATGACATATTTTACAACCAGAGCTGAAAATAAAATTGTAGTAGGAACGAAAAACTGGTGCAAACTTAGATGAAAAACAATATAAATAACAGGTAAAATACAATGTTTATGAGTAATGTTTGTTTTTAATATTCCCCCCCTCAGTTAAATTGCTGCAGAATGGATGATTGTCATGATTTATCTTAAGCTTAAACATTCTTAATATATATACTTCCACAATTATCCCATTCCGATCTATTTAATGCTTTAAACCATATACTAGTATTCAGTCTACTTCTTAAAACTTAAGGAATTCTTCCTTTTCTTTAGTGTAATCGAGTCTCTCTCTTAGCATCTACAGGATACATAGTGTTTTCACATTCATACCACTCACGGTTATTTTGGCATGAGCACCTACAATAAGAAGGGCCAGCTGAGGGCGACTGTAGTCCGGAGGCCTCGGGGCCTTCGCGTCATCAGAAAGTGCGTAGGCATCAGTTCAAACCTCTCCCAGGTGCTTCCAGGTGCAGCGAGCGGTCGTTCTGTGAATCAACTGAAGATATGACACTTGGTAACATCATCACAGTTCTAATGGAAGTCTTCCTCTTAACGCGAGAGTTTGTGAACGGCGGGGTGCAAAGCTGCTGCACTGGTCTCCAAGTAGAGGACAAAATACCAAGTGGATCATGTTAAACAGTCTCCTGCAGGTCCAGGTTCGCTGCCAGCAGGACGTCAGGTTGGGAATCCACTCCAAACCCGACTGACGTCACGAAAAACTGCTGACCTCGGTTACTCCTCGTCTCCTGCCATGAGGAAACCCAGAACGAAGTCGATGGTTTTCTGCCGGTCGTTTGGTGTCTGCCTGCCCACCATGTTGGGAGGCGGTCGGATGAGCAGGCTCGCAAAGAGCGTTGCTGAAACACAAGAACAGGACAGAGGTTTTATTTTACTTTACATGTTCTATACAATCAGCAGGGCCAAGACAATGTATACATATTGAAACCATTGACTGTTTATAGAGATGTATAACATGACAGCTCAATGTAAAGCTGAAACATCTCCACCGCCCCCTGGTGGTTGGCTGCGGTGACATGCTAAGCCCCTCCCTCTCCATTTTAGCAGATGAGACACGGGGGAAACTAAAAACTCAACACGTACACGTCAAACACATTTGTCATTTGACAAACATTTTGATGTTTGGCTTTAATTAGTTATTTGATGATACAAAATGGGGGTGTGATTGACGATTGACAGCGGAGGTCAGGAAGAGACATTAAGTCACCAAATCTCACTTTGTGGCCAGAGTGTGGTGAAAGCTGTACTGAAGTCAATGAAGAAACACACTAGAACCCAACACACCCCATGTTTCTGTTGCTGTCCGATTAAAAATGGATCGATAAACTGGGAAAGATATCAAACATTCTGCTCAATGAGCTATAAAGCTCAGTGTCCATTCCATACCTATGAGGCTGGCTGTTAGGTTGTTGTTGTGTGAGTGCTTGAGAAGTTCCTTCAGAAAGGCCATCAAGTAGCGAAACACGTTGCGATGAGCCCGGGGCAGCTGGGAGATCAACTGTCAAACGTCAAAAGCAAAGATTAGTCTGACAGCGGAGTCTTCCTTCACGGTTCACACTTCAAAATTCCTCAAAGAAAACAGGTCACGTCGCCGTGTTAAATATCACCCAGTAAATCACACGGCGAGCGGATAACTCGATGGCATTTTGAGTGTAGTCACTGCACCTGTTTGCAGAGGCGGCTGTCATGAGCGCAGTCTAGGCACCGCTGGTAGAGTTCATAACACACCACTGGTTCCGGCAAGGCCTCCAAGAAGATCAACAGAGCCTCGGCTACAGAGTGGTTACAACCAGCTACAGCAACAGTCAGGGAAGAACAATCAAACCAGAGTCCTGTGTGGGTCTGTTGATTTATATGGATCTTAATATAACAGACAGGAGTGACCCAGGTGGATTCACTTTCAGACCCCGTCTATGCCTGTTCCTGTTATCTGTAAACACTCAGAAAGCTCAAGTAGATTTCTAGCAATTATGTGAGAAATTAACCCTCCTCACTCTGACAACCCACTGGTATCATTACCATGATAATACTAACATACCCGTAACCATGTGACCCCAGTCGATGCGTTAATTGAGTCAGTAAGCTAACATGCATCTTAATGCTGCTCGTGTCTGCGGGAACCGGCTTCATAAACAAGGATACAGACGGAGTCGGGGATGCTGGTGTCCAGACAGTCGATGATGCTCTGCAGCTCCTCCTGTAGGCCCGGTGTCTGGAACAAGTCCTCCTGGGAGACATTCAGAGACAAATGGAATATTTAAAACAGTTCTCCCAAACCGCTGAGTCCAATCAGCATCACTGCAGTTCCTTTGTTAGTTATCGTGTCATACACACAAGTATGCAGCCCACATGGACTTAAGAGACACCACAAGTAATACTGTTGCACCGGTGATACATTTGTCAGACATTAAACATGACTACTGCATTACTTCGCAAACAAAGGACTTATTCTCCCGTCAGAAACTAAAAATAAATCCTCCTTCTTCCTCTTTCTTATAATCCTTCATCTTTAGGAAATCAGAAATGAAGGATGCTTATTGAAAAAAGTGTGGAACTTAAATGATCATAAATGATCAACACGACATGAAACTGATTTTGTATTCAGTCTCACCTCCAGCAAACAAACATCTTTTCTCTTAAGGGAGACCAGAAAACCTGCCCGTTTCTAAATCTACTGATAAGGGGTTACGTTATTTTCCAGTCAGACAATGTGCTCATTATTTAGGTTTAACATGAACATTAATGGACAATCTTTCTTGTAGATTAGGGATAATTGGCACTAGCCATCATGAATATTTCACTGCCCTCTGTTTTAGGAAAATAAAAGACAAATCAATCTGACAAAATAGAGATTTCACCTTATGGACATTTACTAATTACCACGAGACGATGAGAAGATCCATATTATATGTGCAATAAATAGTAAATGTAAAGTGAAAACTATGCAATTAGCAGGATTGAGTTGTCTTAGTAGCTAAAATCAATCAACAAACTCTAAAAACCCTTTAACTTATCTGAAAAATGAATCGTCAAAAAAACTGAGAACAGGGAAGTTTCTCAGCTCATGAAAACGCGATGTGTTGTAGATATATGATTTCACAGGAAACACTAAATAAAATGGATAATACGATATTAAAATAGAGCTGTTACATCCTGTTACAGTCCATTTATCTTGTCTCTGTCTTTAACGGTAGATTACATGAAAGTTAGACAGTTTAGTAAAGTGAGAAGTGTTTGTTTGCATCATCTTCTCATTCATATCAAGGTGCTTTTTTGAATAATACAATTTTGTCAATATCAACTACACACTTATTAGTTACCAGCCATTTTTTATCCAAGCCTTTGTATGCATCACTCCTCTGAATGATTTTCAATAAAAGCTCATACACAAATATCATAACTTGCTTCACAACAATAGAATTGACTGAACGACATCCCTAACTCACATTTCAGCAGTCTTATCAGTTCTCAGTGATAATCATCCTTTGTTGTCGAAGTTGTGGGCGTCTCACCTGATCACAGGACTTGGTGAAAAGATGGTTGACAAGAATCCACACTTCTTTGGGGATCTTCAGAGGTTTTTCCTCTGTACCTGCACCATCCATCAGGAAGCTCACCTTTGACTTTTCCTGGTGAAAGATGACACGGTCAAGTTTCACACTGACAAACTGTCGTAGAGACAAGAACAATATGCCGATTCATCGCACGGACATCATGACATCATTCTCATACTATGTGATTCAGAGATTACTATAAATGACTGCAAGAGACACGTCTGATCAATTAGTGATGGAGCAGGAGCAGCAGTGAGAGCTAGATTATCTCCGAGGTCTGGAAACTTGAAGGAGGGTCATTTTAGAAAGCACTGGATATCAGATTCTTTTTGTCTCTGCAAATGGATCCCGGAGACTCACAAGAGACGTCCAAAAATAACCTCAGCTAGTGAGGCTGCACATAAACGCAGAAGGAAACTGGAGTGGGCCTTTAACGAGGAGCGATGCTAAGCTAACATACAGAACTAATGTGATATTCTGTGAAATGACTGTGACTCTGAACCTTCACAGTATTTACAGCGTGGTGAATCTTGTAGAGGTCATTCAAGACCGAGAAAGCTTTCACACAAAATGTGTAACTGTGACATTGAAACGTTGCCTAATCTAAATTCTAAAGGGAATATCGGTTTACTCGTGCAGCTATGCAGTGTCACCGATCACCAACAAGTTATGAAATGGAAGACAAGAGTTGTCGTTTGAACTCGGCTGAACAGACCCCAATATGTCCTCTCATTAGCTTTAATCACGCGTGTGAGGGAGCGGTGCAGCGAGGGTGACCTGCTGTGAAATGAGATTTAGTGTGTTAGTGTGTGCCTAACTTTCATTGAACTGGTGTACCCTGTCCTCAGTGGGCCAGGGGAGATTTAATGGATGACTGGTCAGCACACAGATTATAACTAAGCTGGTGCAGTCTGGTCTGCGAGGGCCTGTGGGTTACCCGCTGTTGCCCATGTCAGCTTTCTGAAGAGCGGGAATGCTCCGATTCCATTTTCTGATTAGCTAGTAAAGCCAATTTGAATCAAACTTGACAATATATTTTAACTGTACACTAAAGGAATAGTCCAACATTACAGGAAGAACACTTTGTTCCTTACTTTCTGAGAGCACACGTAAGATAGAAGTACCTGTAGCAACGAGTCTCTGTGTGGTTGGCCACTGAGAGTTTAGGCTAGCCCCTTCCGGCAGTCTATACTCTGGTAAGCTCGGCTATTCAACTCCCATCTGTAGCCTCCATACATATTGTACAGACATAAACTGGTATTACATTTATAATCTAATTCTCAATAAGAAGTACATACGAGCATTTTAAAAGTTTCAGAATTGTCCCTTTAATTTCTGCAAAATGGCAATGCTAAAATTAATGGGCTTAAGTTACTAACCAAGTTTAGGGTAAAAGAAGATCTGTAATATATTTCTACTGGCTTTGTGCATCTTTAATAAAGACCAATGTGTGAGATTTAGGCGCAGAGATGTGATATAATATTCATAATTATGTTTTCATAAGTGTACAATGAACTGAAACTAGAAATCATCCTTTTTTTCAGTACCATGTCCACCATGTTGCGCCGCCATGTGTCTACAGTTGCCAGAACAGATAAACACTGGCTCTAGAGACGGCTTTTCACATTTGTTTTTAGCCGACAATGTAGGAAATGATGATGTGAGGGGTATTCGGTTGTTTGAAGTCTACAACCTTACTGCCAGATGCCACTAAATCCTACACACTGGACCTTTAAGGTTACACATTAACAGGGTGTAGCCTATACTGGCGCTATATATACTACACTTTGTTGATATCATATCCTGATATGACCGTCTTAGAAGAACCTTGACCAGTTTCCCTTTATGGAAATGGAAATTGGGGAAGGTCAATTAAGTGTCATAAAGGCTTGTAACTAAAGGGGTTTGCCTTTATTGATCCTGATTTGCCAGATAGCTGATCAGGATCAACGTTAATATTTTACCTTTTCCATGAAGCTGTCCTCTCCCTGAACAAGAAGTCAGACCACACCCACAGTGAAGAGTTGGAAAGGAATGATCAAGGCAAGCAGAGGCGATGAAGGGAAACACAAGAAGAGAGGTAGAAAGAAGTGGTATGCATGAACACAGAATCAGAGGAGAAGATAGGTTACTGATTGTTGTCGCATAAATCATTGATCAAGTACACCAGGCAAGTGGGAAAATGGAATAGTTTAAATAGAAATAAAGGAGGACTTATGATAGTAGCACTATAATCCAAAAGCCACATCAGATCAAGTCAAAAACAGCTGAATGGAAACAGACAGAGGTGAATGTGTTGAGACCAGAGGAGGCTATTTATATAAAGCACTAATATGGGCCTAACCTGAGTCAGTTCTCCCTGTTTTTAGGAGCTCCCTCCCCATGTTTCTGCCACTTCCTCGTTCCCTTGGCCCCTCTTGGCCAGAAATATACAGGTTGAGACATTTTAAGCACTCCAAATATAGGCTCTCTGTGTGACTGAGTTTCCCCTGAGGGAGTGAACAAGCCCTCACGCGTTCCCGCTCAGGTTTCAGGTAGTGAATAGCTACAGAGTGAGGAGCAGCCATCGGATTACAATCTCAGCTAAACTGCTCTGTGTACAGAAAGGTTTACGCGATCAAGAGTTCCGACTACTCTGAGGAAAATGTGTCTCGCTAATCCTTTCACTTTGGTCTGATTGGATTTCACTTTCCCTGTCCCTCACCAGGTCGATGAGCTTGGTGATGGGGATCTCTCTGATGGGCTTCTTCATGCGGCACAGAGTCTCCAGCGAGGTACCAAAGCAACTAGGCAGGTAGTTGCCAGAGATGGTGATGAAGTAGTCTTTGCCACGGTCCAGATGGAGCACCAGAATGTCCTCTATGGCGTCCTCTCCGGAGTTCAGCAGCGTGACGGAGTCTTTACTGACGTACACCTCCAGATAGATCTCCAGCGTCTCATCTGTACAGGAAGACAAGAAAGAGGTTCAACACCAACCATAACCCGACTTTCCGATGAGAACATTGTCAGAGGATTTCAGGAGAGATGCACCAATTCACTTTTACGATCCAGCACCAAAACCTGAATTTGGATATCTGCCGATACCAACACTGATACCAGACCCCTTTATTTCCTTTTCTCAAATCAATCAGACTTTGGAATGTGGATCAGCACGTGGACCAAGTTTTTGAAGTGATTTAACTGCATCTATAATCTCCCTTTTACATTTCATCATCAATAATCTAAATACTACATGATCACAGGTGTAGAATTCAAGCCTTAGGATAATCAAAAAAGAAAAGGGAGTTATCAGGATTAAAAGGACTTACTTGGCTCCAAGAATCCATCGCTTGGCTCGGCACGGAGCCAAGCTTTGCAATACTGCGAGTCATTAAGTTTGGGGATGAAGGCGAAGTGACAGGGGACCTGCCCGTCGTTTGTTATTTGGAAGCGCTCCTTTTGAAGCTGCCGGAATTTCACATTCTCGAATGTGAACTGCAGGAGAGGGAAAGAGAGGCGACATTAATCACAGATTCCTTTTGATTTAAACCGGCAAATTGTATGAAAACATTTCAATATGCTCCTTTTTTTAAAAGGTTATTAGAGATTAGTGGATGTGGATTTGAGGTTTTTCTGTTTTACCTCTCTTCTGCTCAGAGATACAGATGGAAGGAAATCATTCTCCATCCTGTCCATCGCCCGCACAATCTCCTCAAACACCTTTTTGTGGCGCTCCTCATTCACCACCTTAACCTGTTACAGAAACACAAAGGGCCTATTTAGAGTAAAGTATTTATTACATCCACGTCACACGCTTTGTTAACACTAAAAGCAGGACCGTGCATGGGTCAGATTAGGGTTTAGTTGTTGGATAACATGGCTTCTTACCCCGATGCTGAAGAGGGAGCTGACAGGCTTGTGGTCACTAGTTTGCAGCTCCATGTGACTCCGGTATCTGAGCTGCTTGACATTGTTGCCTCTCCACAAGATTCTGTCACACCAGGCCGGGACACGGCACTTCCCACTGCAGGAAACAGTCACAGTTTCAGAGCCAAAACTAACGGTCAGACATCAGACACGCATGCAGTACTGCTGACTCTGTATTAGTGCAACGATAAGGCCAGGAAATGTTTCCTCACTAGCAAAATGTTATCAGGATTACAAAGAAGAGAAACTGAAATGGAGAATGAATTTGCAAGAACAATCAAATAGCAAGTCCTGGAGCGATTTTGCGTATTTAATCATTTCTAAAAGAAGATACAGGGATATGTTTTTACCTTGAGTCCCATCGATCAGTTTTGGGGTCGTACTTATAAGTGGGAATGAAGCTGATGTCTCCCTCCATGAAGTCTGTGAAGGCTCTCTTCGTCTGTCTCTGAATGTTCAGCTACACATACAAGAGGCAACGTTTAAGCGTAATTATTTGGTGAAAGAGCTCAAACAGAATCATTTTATGAGCTTTACCATCACACTGAGTTAAAGAGGAAACTATGACAGATTACAAACAACTTGTATAACATAAGTTGTTTTTCCATTACTACACATTTGTCTAACCATTTTTGCCATTTTCAGTTATGTAACATTGTCATACATTTACACAAGAATTGCAAAATAACATAGTTTAATATACATACAAGTATATTTCAAAAAGGAGACTGAGCAGAAACACTACAGTCACAGGGTCTCACTGAAACGCAAAATTATCTTATTTTATGTCAAAATGACTAAACACACGACAAATTATTCAATAAATACTTTTAGAACTACAAAAGAGGGAACCTGTGGTCAATTATAGAAACAGAAGTAGTTTTGTCTTGTTTCCGTTCCTTAAGTTAAAAGTAAGTAAGTTATGTTTTCGCCGTTTGTCATCAGTGCAGAACCATAACATTTAGAAGAAAAAGAAACTGTGCCAGGCAACAGTCTTTTACCTGATCAACCTCCTGGAGCTTTTTAAGCTCGCTCTTAGCAATGAGCTGTTTGACCTCAGAAGCATCGTACATGAACAGACGATAGTTTAAATCGCCGAGCCAGATTACGACACTGAAACACAAGAGGAGACGGATAAATCTTAAAACTTTGTAGTGATGATTATCCATAAAAAAAACATAGTAAAATAAAATTAAAAAAAAATGATTAAAAACAAGAATTGTGTTTCAGCAAGTGAAGAAAAAAACAAAACAAAACACCTCAAGCTGATGATACAAACACAACTAATGAGTGTAAAATCAGACTTTACTCATCAACTCAGAGCCACATTCTCACTCTGGACATGAACAAGGAACTCACTCGTGCTTGACGATACTGAGAGGGGGGTAGTCCAGTAAGTGGAAGGTCATCCGGGCGCAGATGTCTTTATAGTCCTGGTTGCGGCGCTCAAAGTCTTCCACGTGCGCTGCTAGATGGGAGTTGACGATGCAGAAGCTGGTGTTGTGGAAAACAAACCTCACAGCCACGCCTCCTTTGTTCCCCTGGAAACAAAAATAATTAAGCATTGAAAGATCAGCTGTTATATTTATGTCATGGATGTCTTAATTTGTGTATTTTGAGGAACGTGGTCTGAGTTTAGTGTGAACAAACCATTTTTCCCATGATTCCTGTCCCCACATGCTCTGCAGCCACTTCTTTTATGTGACTCTTGAGTGTCTTTTTGACAAAGACCACGAGCATCATCCCAACTAGTCGTATGATCCGAATCTGGAGACCCACAAAACAACAAGGGAAAAGCAAGTTAGTACCTTTAACACTGCATCAACACGGCAGGTCCCAATTTTCACACAGTATTCATTCACGGCAAATGGCTGCACGATCACTCCTCACCCTCTTGTACTTGGCTTTTGGGTGCAGGCCCCTCTCTACAGCTTCCACCCACAGCTGCTCCTTAGACGAGTCCATGTAGAAGAAAGCTTCAGTGCTCAGGTCCAATTCTTGAAAACTACAGTCAAAAAACAAAATCACCGTATTAGATATTATTGAAATAAGAAGAGAATGATACCTCTTGCTTGTGTTTAGAAAAGTTCTGTATGATAAGTTCTCACTGACCCCAGAGCATACATATCAGGAGGTTCTGCGTCACAGCAGAGCCACGGCTCGAGGGTGCTGTCTGGAGACTGGCCGTTCACGTTCCATGTTCCTGTGAAAATCCTAAAGAAACAGAAAGCAAAGTTATTGCACAGTGGAGGGTTAATGTGTGCAACTATACAGAGCATAAAGAGGCTCTACTTACTTGAAGGTCTGGAGGTCCACATACTCGCTCTCCTTCTTACCCAGGCGGTGTTTGATCAGGTATTCTCTTTGACTTGCCTGGCTGGAGAACATAGCCTGTCTCATGCTGTTGGTGGAGGGACTGTCGCTCCAAGACATCTGTCTGTCCACACGGTCAAAACCTGACCTGTAACTACTGTAATGGGAAAAGTAGGCATTATTCAAAACACCAGCCATATTTTAGTCAGCTTCCAACATGTGCCATCAGCCAAAAAGTACCAGTTTCCAATGTTTCCAGTAAAACTGACATGATGTCACGAAAGGTTAACTTACTCTGGTTTGGAGCCGTCTTTGGCCTGTAGGGAGAGAGCTCTGTCTTTAGGGACCGGTGGAGGAGGCAGAGGGTTGGATGGAGTGTAGGAGGCTTTGCGAGGAGGTAGAGGAGGGACAGGAGGAGGCTCCCTAGAGGCCACTATCCGATTCTGATGGTTCTTCTTTTCCTCCACTTTGAGAGCATGGTTGAAGTTGTCCTCAAAGCCAAAGTCTGAGACAAGCGATTGAGCTGGATCTTCAGAAACCGCGTGTTCAAAAGCAGAGGATTCATTTAGAACCAACGGAAAAACAAAGACTTAAGATGATAACTGAAACATGTAGCAACACAGTGAATCTGTACATTACCTCTGTTAGGCTGATTTGTTGACATGCTATTGTTGAGGTTGAGGGGCAAAGCACTGGTAGATTTGGGTGGGTTGCCTCCAGAGCCCACAGAGTTAGCAGTCTTGTTTGCTCTTTGCGGTGGGATGGGGACCGGTCCTCTCAGGGCTGTCGGCGTAAGGGGCTCCATCGCTTTTTGTGTCGTGAGTCTGGATTGAGCTGCAAACATAAAAACAGCATTGTCAGAAGGAAACATTAAATAATCCAGATTCAACACAACCTCACTCAGGCAGAGGGGAGCAGAAATAACAATAATGGTGCTGCAGCTTGATCGAACCGCCTCATAAATGCTTTTACCTTAAGTAGTTTCACATCCTGGTTCAACTGACCTTTCTAATTGTAAATATGAACAAAGATAAAAATGAGCCAACACCCTGAAGAGCAATGTTGTCGCAACAGGAAGTAGAGGACAGCAGTTAACAAGTGGCCCGATGACGAGGCAGAAGACGCCGCAGTTCCTCTGTAGGACTACTGTTTACTATGTCATGATGATTAACTAGTACGTGAAAGTAAATGATAGTGGTAATCGTAGAAACTGTAGTACAAGTAGGAACTGGATGAACAGGTTGTCAGTGTAGACATACTGTATTAACAACTCTCTGCCTGCTTACTGACCCTGCTTCAACATCTGTTATTTCACAGGGTGTGGAAACAGAAAATAAATGAGCAGGTTGGCTCTAACAAGTAGTCTGCACAGCTCAAAGGACACTCACAGTTGTGGACCAAGTGAAATGAAATAATACAAATAGAATGAAAACACAGCGCTCCTCTCCGTGAGACAATATATGTTCCTCATGAGGGAAATTTTGAATTGAGGCATCTTTCAGACTGCAGATGACTCATCATATATTCCAGCCTTTAAAATCAACAGAATATCTTTAATACAATGATTATATACATTAAAAAAAGAATAGATAGTAAATGCAAAGGCAGAGCTAAATGTATCACATTTCTCAAAACGCAAAAAAAGCAACACTACTTAGTAAAAATGTTGACACTACACCATGATACATACTGGCAAAAAACAATCCTGCACATGGTTAAAACATCAATTTAAGAATGAAAGCATACTCGCGTCGCTTTACTCCTCTCGGGCTGTGCACTCACAGAGGTGGGCTGGCACCTTTAAAGGTGGATCTGATTTCAAAAACTGCCAAGTGAGTCTCTTCACCAGTGTGTGAGGCAAGAACACACAGGAAATCAGCGAGCGGTGTAATCCACCCTCAGTGAATAAATCTTAGATGAGTGATTAAATAATTAATCATTCGACTGCTGTAGACTGCTGACAGACAGTGGAGTCTTACCTTGTTGCTGAGCACTCTTCACCTGAGTGAGGAAAGTCTGAGTCCGGTCATCATCCTGGAGTTCCAGCAGCAGCTCAGGGGATTTTTCTCCTTTGATTCGTAATCTAACACGAGCTGACGAGGGGTGAAGAAAAAACACACACACATGTTTAGACTCTGCAAACGCATCAGAAATGCAGACTGTCTAGAAAACAAAGCAAAGTGATTTAATAGGGAGACAATTGAGCATTCTTTCAGAGAGCCTTGGTAACTCATGACCAGCATCTGCTGCTAAATAAAGGACACAGACGCTTGGCTAAAGGCATGCTCTAAAAATGTAGTATGGCTGGATAGGGGCTGTGTGCAATAAATGCCAAGGTCTAGCTCTCGTTTGTTCCCACAGTAAATTATTCTTTCCAGCGAGCTTGAAAGACCAAAGTATGTTTGAAAACAAAGCTTAACATTCTAAGCACAAGAGAATTTGAGGTAAAAAAAAGGACTTACAATCTACCGAGAAGTTGATAAGTAGAGCCTCCTCGGCTTCTGAAATGAAAGAGGAAAGAGTTGATACGGTGAGCGTGCAGTCCAAAGGTCGGTTGTGAGAGTAAACCAGAGATGTTGTAAATTATTTCAACAGACTCCAGCTGTTGATTGTTGATTTTCAAATTCTGTAATGCACAGAGGAAGTGACCCCTGGACTTTCGCTTTAACACCACTGTGATGTTACCTGAGTAAACATGACAGTATTTTAAATGTACTTTCAGTTTATCAATGTGCAGCAGTTGGAGAGAGATCTTAGAGAAGAATGCCGGCAACTTCAAATATCCCAGTCCCATCTCAGTTGCCTATACAATCCTTGTTTAATGCTGCTGGACTGTGGATTTCTCTCTGAAGGACACTGGTTCAATTTTCCACAACAGTCAAAAGGATGTGACTGTAACAGAGCGCAACAGTAGCTAACAATAGTTCAGAAATGGAGTCCGGCAACATGAACTAACGACCGGCTTCCAGCACAACACATAATAATATTGTGAATCTGAAATAGGACAAAAGAAGAAAAACGACATACCTCGCACAACTTCAAAATTACCGTTGATGGGTATGGACAGCTGAGCCACTGGACGAGCCACAACCACATCAGGGGTGGCCAAAACACCCAGTCTGTGAGAACAGCACAGAGACCTTCTTAACATCAGCTCTGTGAGGTTTCAATATCATTCAAGGTTATCAATACAGTTATCAAAAACATAAAGAATTTACTGCTGCAGCCATTATCTTGCAATTAAAATTGTGTTTCATGCAAAGAAATCAGGGTGAAAACATTAGAATAACTGAACACTTGAGATGCAATATGGGTACACGTACTGTTAGGATTAGATCATAATTATAAAAGTGATTAAAATGTGAATTGAAGATTTACAAAAATGTGACATGCACATGCACACATGCAAAAATCTCTGTTAGATAATCTGCTGAGATGCTTAATGGAATAAACACACAATGGCACAACATTAGCTCATAAGCTTTCTGCCTCCATCAAGTTGTCGTCTACTGTAGCAAACAGCAGGACATTAAGAGGAGCTATGCCTTGATTCATTAGATAATCAATACCAGCAGCTTCAACTCTGTGATGTGGGTAAATGTAGGTGGGGTCATATTTCACTCTCTGACAATGGCTGACTAAAAGAACCAGGGTCAGAGCAGCACGCTGGGCACCGCCCACGCTTCCCGTCCACTTCGTAATAACTGATTACTGTTGAGGAGAGGAAAGTGATTCAGCGCTGCTCAACTGAATATGTCAGAAGGACTCGCAGTTCTCCTGAATCAGCAGAGGCCCCTCATGTTGTAAGGTACATGACAAACAATGGCCGAGAACAACCCCCCCTGGGCCTCAAGGGTGTAGACGAAATATCAGAAACACGTTACAATACAGCAGCCCTGAACACAGCATGAATATTGTGGTAAAGCTCATGATGTCTGGCTTTCAATGAGACTGTAAGATGTTTTTTTTAAGGTTATCTGTTCACTTTTACCCTCAGTAGGTTGCCTGGTGTCATCTTTAAAAATAACTTTAAAACAGTCATTTTGAAACCTCTTACATAGCTGCAAATAGGCAGTGGTGCAGTTTGCAAAAGCGTGAATTGTGGCAAGCAGAATCATAAGTCTAGAGCTGCAGCTAATCGATAAACTGTCCATCATGAGTGTTTGGTCTGTAAAAAAATCTCAGAAAATTGTGAAAAATGTCTGTCAGTGTTTCCAGAAGCCCAAGAGGATGTCCTAAATGTCTTGTTTTTGTCCAAGAGGAGAAAGAAACCAGAAAATATTCACATTTGAGAAGCTGGAATCACATATTTTTTACTCAAATGAATTAATCCATTATCAAAATAGCTGGGGATTAATTGAATAGTTGACAGCAAATCAATTAATCACTGCAGCTTTACAGAAGACTTTACTGACAGTGACGACAGGTAGTCATAACTAGATCCTTGCAAACACTGACCAGAGGACGCTGAATGAGATCTCTGATTAACACTACAGCCTCAAAATAAAGACTAAATTAAGAAAAACACACTTTATGGTTCAGATTCACATCGGTATTTACCAAACAACGAAACAAATCTATCCGATTTGAAAAAAATGTCGACAATATGTTATGGAAATGTAAACCCTGACAGCACCTGATCTTCTTCACTCTTCACCATTTCTCCCTATCGGGAGTGGAATTCAGTCTGTGTGGTTTTAACGCAGTCAGCTGAGGACGGAGCTTGTGTGCCCATGTGAGTCTCATTACAGTTCAGGACTAAGTGGAGGAATTCTGGATAATGCAAAGTGAGCTGGCTGCTGGTAGGTGTAATTGCCTTCTCCTTCACTCTAACTTACGCCACAACCTGCTACAAACACAAACAACATTGAGGATTTAACACAACCACAACATCCCCTTTCACAAATGACAATGCTGAAGCTGCTGAGATGCAGGTTAAAAATCCTGCTAATAAGCACTGAACCACATCATTACAGCTCCAAAGTAAGCTCTGTCCTGTAGCTGACTTTCTGACCTCAAGAGTCACTCATCTATTCAGCTATCAACTGCAAGACACCTGAGACTGACAATGTTTGTGGCTATAACAATCAACAATTGTTTATGATCCTAAAAGGTGTGAAAAACTTCCCTTGTCACCTGAAAAATGCTAAACATGCACGTAGTTTCAGATAGTTCACCTGACCCGTTTGATTTAGCCAAACAAACTTCCTCCAGCAATATGCTCATGTAATGTTATTCACAATAAAAATATATCAGATAAGACAAGATGACCCTTAAACGCAATAATTAAACTGTACGATATAAATCATATTGTTTATTGCTCATTGTGAGGCTATCATGGCACACACCTCCTTGATACAAACGACTGTATACTGAACCATTGTGATATATAATTATTTGCAGGTTAGAAGGCATAAAAAGATACACAGCTATTTAGTGCATGTGGATCAAAGGCAGCAGAAAATACAAAAGTAGATCAGCTTTTAAATTTGATTCCAGCAAAAATAAGTGAATTCACGAATACACACACATTTATTAAAGAAAGGTTGATGTTTCAGTCGAGACCTGTCTTGGTGTCTCGTGGCTGAGACGTCGACCTTTTTTTTTTAATCAATCGATCAATGCAGAGGTGAAAAGTGTGTGCGGGAAGTTATTATTTTTTTGCTGGGATTTCATTCCTGCCCCACATAAAGACAAAAAGCAAGTGGTGCTCGTGTTGCCCGATGATCAGAATTAAGCACAAGCTGCTTACGAACATCTAAATGAGCTCCTTCGAACTCGACCCGTGACATCTCACTAAATGTACCTACTGCCTGACAGAAAATACATACATTTTCAGTCATCAGGATCTCATACTTACACAAACTCTCCACCTCGCTCAATTAGTGACAGTAGTCTGGGCTCCTTCTGGCCAGCCCTCAGCTCCTGAGCTCTTACAGTGTGAGCATCACAATCAAGGAATTATTCTGACTGAGGATGATGATGATGATGATGATGATGAGTGACACTGAGCTGTTGTTATTACTAATCACAGCCTGGGCTTTGATTTTTAAGAGTGTGTCCAATTAGGTATGAGTGAAAGCAAACAGAAGTTACAATCTCTGTGAGAAGAAGCCATGCTTAGTGAAAATTAGGAGACAAATTAACGTGACGAATGACAAGTCATAAGGCAGTGACAGTGGAGAAAGCAGCTGAGTGGCTGAGGTTGTTAGTGGCAGCCATTATAACTTAAAGAAACGTGGTGGCTAACGTTCCTCTAATCAAGACTAAGTGAGTTTAATTAGCTAATTCCCTAGCTAACGATAATAAACTGGGCATACTGTTAAGATTAGTAGTGAGCTGAACTAAAAGTCAACTGTATCTATTAAAAGAACAATGTGAATACACTCACAGCTAGAAACTAAAATGTAATTAACCTTCTAGTTGTCAAACGGTCTTTAATAAATTAAGCTAACCGCAGTGCTAATTGACAAAATGATTCAGTTAAGCTAACGTTAGCCAACAAGCTAATTCAAACTGGGGGAAAAAAAACCATATTAAAAAAAGGTTGTAACTCAATTAAAAAAGGATATTGCCAAGCACTCCTCGCTGCATATCCCCAAGGAGGACATTCTTACCGATGTCGGATAAACAGCGTTTTATCATTGAGTATGGACTTTGTGTCGGTTCGGTCCAGACACGGACAGAGAAAGTTAAATCCCCACCCGGTCCGGCGGCGGCGGCGTAGGCTGCGGCGGCC
>OMLP01012971.1:43225-68701 GCA_900302685.1 Spondyliosoma cantharus | reverse complement strand
ACTTTTTCTCTGTGTGCGTGTGTGTGTGTGTGTGTGTGTGTGTGTGCACACCACAGAGGCAGTTTGAAGCATCAGGGAGCAGAGAGGGAGGCAGTACCAGGCACTCGGTCACAATGAACTATTATTAGGCCTGCAGCCGCACAAAAAAATGGAAATATCTGCCGAGGTCAGATAGAGAGAATGGCTGCGATGCTTAGAATTTGTCACCATAACAATATTTCATCGCCGGGAGTCAAAACAATTCCACTGTAGATAATTAAATGCTTCGGGAGTATCTGGTCCCGTTCTGTGAGGATCTAAGTTCAGGACCCTGATTCTGGTCTCTCAGCACGAGTCGCGCCAGCTGTTTGGAAAGCAGGATGTGCGTTAAAGATGAGGGACGCTGAAGAAGCTTCCTTTACAAAAACCCCTTCACGTCTGAAAAAATGGAACCAGTCAGCATTTGGACTTTCGCCCTGATAAAGCAAAAACTGATGCCCAAAACGAAACACTTACGCGAGAAATCAGGAGCCGAATGTGTCGTGCGGATCTTCAGAGCCAGAAGAAGAGGCAAGGAGAGGTACAGGAGCTCCATGGCGCTGTCATTGTGTGCAAACCCCACACAGCAGACCCCGGGGAGCTCTTGTAATGAGTTCGTGTGCTGCTGACTGCCTGGGAGAGAGCGGTCAGTAGGTCAATGATGCCATTGTGTTTACAAGAATCAGCCGCCACCCCTCCTTCGGCAATAAAAAGAAGAATCACAGCTGACTGCTGACAGAGCTGACGGATAAGCTCCAGTGTTGCTTTGTCTGAGTTTGGGAGGATGTGTGTGCGGGCGCGTGTACGTTTAGTGTGTATTCTTAATGTCTAACGCTCACCTGGCGGACAGGTGCAAAGGAGAGTTAAGTACCGTACTGCAAATAAAACGAGCAACCTCCCCCGAACTGTGAGCACTGAGTAAAAGACGATATTACAGTCAGACTTTGATCGGGATTAACTCGATGAAACATACTGGAGCCACACCCTGCGAAAACCTGTGATGTGACTGTTCTAGCGATGGGTTGTTGCAGCTTGAGGCTTGTTTGTTTGTTTGTTTGTTTGTTTGACGGGGACAGTGCACGGCTTCTTGTACCAGAGTTAGATAAAGGCTAATTTACATCTGCAGTCCCTGGGCAGGAGATAGAGACGGCATATCTATGAAAATAAACTTTACAGTCTAAAAAACAGTTACAAGACAACGCATAATCACTGTACAACAACAACAACAACAACAACAACAACAACCAGAATTCATGGGATCAGTAAAAGGACAGAATTGCGTCACATGAGTTTGAAGAACTAGTTCATTTTGCAAAATAAGCTTATTTGCTTAATTTCCAACTGTTGAGAGAGTCAATAAAACGTTTATTGTCCGGAGGGTTTTCAAAGCTTGAGGCCGTGTTCCTCCAGGCGCCCCGCCTCCTAGCTTTGCCCAATTCCCGGATGTTAAGGAACCATGACTATTTTAATTAAGGCCATTGACACGCAACAATTGTGTCAAGATAAAGTGACTAATATCACTGCTTAACCTCAGATTGAACCTGACACATAAACAACAAACATCTGTCCAGAGACATTTTCGGTTTCTGGCTCTGGGAAAGCAGAGAAAAGGGAAAAATCCCCTAAACTGTGGGCTTATCATCAAATGATCTCTTTAATCAGATCAAACACTTTCAGGTTATTCTGTGTAGTCATGTTTTGATGACTAATGTAATATGTTTTCACTTCATTCACTCAGTCTCCCCTGAAACTGTTGACTATTTACTGAAAGCCCCTCAGTTAGAGCCCAGGTGTAAAGGCCGTGCTGAGGATCGGAGCGTATTTGTAGTTTTAGGTTGAGTTGTTCGGAGCTGTTAGATGTGGCGGGCTGTAGTCTGGATCATCAGATCTGGCTGGCGATCAAAGGTTTCAGTCTGTGGTCACGGAGGGATCTCGTGTCGCTGCTTCGAACTCTTCTCGGCTCGCTTGTATATCACTTTCATTGATGTTGCGTATACGTAGCATTGATATCTACTGATATCAGTCCGTGAGCCTTCTGACCGAAGCGCCACCCCCTCCCGAGTATTTCCAACATGTCTGACACTCTCCTGTCTGTGAAGCCACAACAACTGGCAACCTCACTATGGCAACAAGAATACAGGAAGTCACTGTGTTCAAAACAGCTTGTACGTCACTCGCCCCTAAAATTAAGAAGTGTTGCTAATTTCACTGGATATCTCCTCTTTTCTCATGACGTCAACACTGTCGTTTCTTCACATTCTGTTGATAAATTTAGCACATTTCTGAATGTTTTGAACTTTTATTCTTACATATTGCGCCTTTAAGTCTCAGACAGGAGAGAGGTGTTGATCTCTTTGGCTAACCCTCGTCTTGTGTTTCCCAAAAATGATTTATTTTATTTCATTTATTACTAAAATGTTGGTTTTACTTTAAAGAAATATCAACATAGCTTTAAAATGTCACATTTAATCCATGACGGACCTGCAGAGGCTCACTAGCATGTTTGTATTTTGTTTGCACGATAAGATTTTGACCTTTTTGCGTGTGTGTGTGTGTGTGTGTGTGTGTGTGAGGGTCCTGTTTGTGGAGATAAGACTCTTTTTTTCCAGGAGGTCACTTCCAGCCGCTGTGTGTGTCCCACTGCAGATATGCGTCTCTCCCTCCAGGAGATCAGGCTTTCCTATCTTTTGTGTCTGTAAAGGGGGAAGTGTGAGGTCATCGACGAGTTACTCATTTCCACTTCTGACAGGTTTTTTTTTTTTTTTTTCCCGAAATACTCAGGAAATCTCTCCCGTCCGCGTTGCAGTAACCAGTTGGTTTCAGTTCACTATAAAGGCTGTGATTTGAACCTTAATCTCTTTATTCCCATCACATCCTCTCTTTCTCAACTCTGTGTGGTCGCTGTCGCCATGCCAACCAAACAATGCCACCAAAATACACGAGAAGTGATTCAGCAGTGCCGAGGATGTTATCAGCCGACTCGTAGCGGTGAAGTAAAGCGAGTGGCACCTCAGTCGTTAATCACACAAGCTCCAATAAACACTCCCTCCTTGAGCAGCGGACGTGAGCAGAACGTAATAACGCAGGCTGATAATCTAGAAGGAGATGTTTCGACCATGTGTGTGAGTAAGAGTGATCCTCCCACCTTTAAACTCCAGTAAAATTCCACTCACCTCCCATCGGAAGCATCAGTAAAGTGACTAATTATCCCCCCCAAAAAAAACAAAAAATCTGGAAGGGGAAATAATGTTTCAGACAAGAATCTCAGGCGATAACCTCCCTGACTTTTTAAAAGGAAAGACGAGGAGGAGGCCCTTTTTTTCTTTCCTCTAACTTTCTCTGTCTCTGTTACATTTCCTGTGATGGTCGAGTGTTGTCCGGCCAATTTCCAGGATTTGTTTGGAATTCACAATGTGATGGGTTTGTTTTTCGTGGCCAGCAGCCATGTAAGACAGATTTCATGGCTCTGAGCCTCGTGTTCAATTCCTTTTAAATTCCCTGTGAAGCGTTGCATAATCCTGCACATGGTGCTGGTTTTATTTCTCGAGTGGAGTGAAGTCGACACCGCAGCATGGGGGCTCCGTCATAAAAATTCCCTTCCCCTGTTTTCTGTAAATGATGACATATTACAAGAAATGCTTACGTGACACCCCTCGGTCCCAGAGGACGTGAGATACAAAGTCAACATTTGCTTTTATTTACTTACTCACTTCAAGTCAGTAACTACCAAAACATTGTGTTTGTTGGAAGTGATGTCAAATACCTTTTAACTGTAAAGAAAGAATGTTTGATACTTTCTTCACACTAAACTAATGAGAAACAAGTCAGAAAGCAAAAGTAACCTTCTCCTTTCATTATTGGGCCTGAAGCACTGAGGGTGGATTCCCACTGTGATTCATTACCCAAAATACCCCTTCAATACCACCTTTGTCAGTAAGAATGGTGACGAAACGTGCCTCTAAAACAGGTACAATAGAGCATTATAAAATCAGCTGAATGTACACTATAATCAGTGTGATGGGAGGAATGTTTTCATCTTTTACTGAAGTGAAAGTAGAAAGATCACAATGTGAATCGACACCATCCAAAAGGAGAAGTCCCTGCGTGTTATAGGAACAAATATTTCCATATTATCAGTGAAATTCAAAGTAATTACAGTCGCACAACACGACATCACAGCAACGGTCACAAAGTGTACAAAGTGTATTCTACAGGACGCTAATTTAGTTTAGCACATTTATTTCGTGTCTGCACCACCAAGCTACTGTAAGAGATCTGTGAACACGTAAATGAGTGAATATACTTCAAGTGCTTTCTACCACTGACGACACTCTAACCTTCCATTTTCTTTATTCAGATGTATTTTAAGGAAAACTGACGTTTCAAGAGAACACTGGGTGGATTTTCTTACGTCAGAAAGCTCTCTCGCAAATCATTTTTTAACATTTTTATTTCATCGTTGCAAGACAAGTTTATTTGTTTTATTTGTTCAGACACAGGGCGACTCAAAGCGCTTCACAGGGGGCATGAATTACATTAAAAGAAATTCAAAATTAACATTAAAAACAAGTGGGAAGACGTCAAGAAACAAAACGTTCGAACGAGTTAAGCAATAGGAAAGCGAGCTAAAACAAAATCTGCTTAAAAGAGACGAGACTAGAAAATGAAAGTCACGGTGCCTTTTTTTCACAAAGCCTCGAGAAACTGCGTCAGTGAAAAGCCGAAAGGCCTTCAGTCCTGATTTAAAAGAGGTGAGAGCAAAAAATATAGATATTAATCATCATCAAATTACAAACACTGCCAAAGAAATATCAGCCTGACCTTTAAACTGCATGTTCAGGTATTTCTTAAACAAACACGATGTACAATGTGCAGTCAACAAGATGTGAGCCTCTTTAAAAGTCATTAAAATCACATTAGGTGTCTCTACTGTTCCCCAGTGTCTCTCCTTACACAGTGCGCGCTTTGTATAGTAAGTACAGACTTCCTATAAAGTGCTCTTAATCTATTATCCCTCTCCGTATCCAACGGAGCTGGAATGTGAGTAACTCAAAGTGAATTGTTAGAATTAGTGTGAGTCACATGCCGTTATCAGTTCCCGTGTGTTGCAAAATGCACAGATCCTATTTTAAGCTCTCTCCTCATTGAGTTTGGCTCCGGGTATATAAGAGCGTGCAGCCCGCCCATCATCTCTGGATCCTCCCTCTTCCCCCTGACTTGTAAAAGTGTGCTCAGAGCGATAGCCTCCCAGGAGCCCTCTGACAGAACACAGGCGGCCCGCGAGGTGTTGCACTCTCTCTGCTGACAGCCTCTTGAAAACCAGAAGCAGCACTTTAAATCAGCTTTTCTTTCTCCAGATCTGCTGACTTGTTTGGGGTTTGAAGAGCCACTGAGCTTCTGTCTGAGGGGAGAAGAGGTTGGAACTTTGAAAAAAAAACAAAACAGTGAATTAGACTTTTTTTTGGGACGACATGGCACTTCGGCAGAACTCTGACAAGGAGCCGAGCATCGAGCTGTTCATCAAGGTCAGTCTTTTCTTTTCAATTTCACTGATTGCATGAAGGAGGAATTAGATTGTAACATGTGAGGGAAAAGCCCCCAAAACACCTGAATTGCCCTTTAAAAAGAACACATGAACTTTCTCCTAATGTGCCTGTTTTATATCAGAAAATGTGTAAGCAAATAAAGGAGGCGCCGCAGGTTTTCTGCTCACACAAGATCTTCAGCATGCTGCTGTATGAGCATCAATCAGAGGACAACTCTCTTTTCTTTTTTGAGTGGCGCCTCCTGCAGATACCGTGTGATCCAGATGCTGAGGTGTTTGTATCCCTGCCGAGGGTCACAGCAAATGTTATCAGCGAACTCTGGCCACAGGCAGACAGTCGTACCACCTTATCATCGCACACCCAGACGGAGCTGAGGAGCGTGCAGGGCTGACTGGCCCCAGGACTGAAGCCAGGCACACCCACTTCACATACGCACGCGCTCAGATACACTCATCTTTATCAGGAACAAATAGTTCATGCTCATGCCGTTGCCCAATGTCAAACATTTAAAAAAAAAAAGGATCTTCACCACCAATCTGCTTCATCTGTACGGAGGCACGGCGTCTTCTGATATAACACGAGGTCGAACGAAGCTCAAAAGACATCGCGAGACACAAGTACAATGTGTGGTGGAGAGAACTTCTAGACGTATTATGTCTCTTTGGGAATTAAACATTAAGCATTAAAGGGGCACTTTGTAGATTTGGAGATGAAATTCAAACTCAGCAACATTTATTTTTTTCCACAACTGAATAAACGAGCTGTTCTCAGAGGAAAATGAGGCCCCCTGACCACCGTTTGAAGCTAGAAAGGTGGCAGGGTCCGCCACATATGAATAAAGTGAAACAGTATGAAACTGTTTTATCCTTCAAGCTCAGTTCGTTCAGTCATGAAAACAAGGAGAGGTTGTTTATTTAGTTTGTTTAGGCACAAAAAGAGAAGAAGAGAAAAATCTTTCTCTTCTGATTAAAGTTGCTTCCCTAAAAATCACACGGTGAATCTTTAAGGGAGTCGTTCAATGTTTAGGGAAGTGTGACTTTTTGTTTTGTGGCTGACAGACGAGAAGATTTAAACCACTCCCACAGTCAACGTGAAGCTACACAGCCAGAATCACAGAAACGATTCACAAAACATCGGCCACGATCCCGACAGTATCACGATACAGCGATTCTGCGATAATCGATACGCTGCAAGACAGTTATTTAATAATACATCACGATATCTGCCAGTGAAGACGGTAATAAGAATATTGATATTTGGCACCAGTTTATCAATAATCATATCTCACAATATATTGCTGTATCGATATCATGTCCCACCCCTACAGAAGACTGTTAGCTTAGGTTAGCATAAAGTCTGGAAATAAGTGGATCCAACTAGCACCTCCAAAGCTAACTAATTATCATTTTATGTCTTGTGTGTTTAATCCTCTCTAAAACTGAAGCGTAAGAACAACAAGTGGGTTGATACGAGAGAGTCGTGTGCAGGTTTTTCTTGGTCAGCGCTTTCACGAGACCGTCCAGTTCACCAGAATAAATGTTAGCCGAGAACATTTCTGCAAAAATAAAAAGTTCAAACTGAATTTTGCTTTATGTTTCAACATTGCGTTTCTTTAGGCTCAGTTGTGTATCTTATGTTTATGCTCAAAAACCACTCGGTCAGGGTTAGGCGGACATCATGGTTTGACTTTAAAGACCTGTTTCCACGATCACAGAGAGAGATGCTTCGACTGCCCGTGAAAAACAGCCAGTTTTGTGAGATGTCCCTAAGGTGTCCCTGAAAATGCCCACTGGTGTGACTTGAACGACGTGTTTGTTAATAACACAAATGGACGTATCCAACATTATATCCTGGCGACTCCAGGACACCACAGACCCCATGTTTTCCCATCCCACTTTGATTTCTGGATTAGATTCGACGTGTTATTAAGTGAGCAGCCAGGCAAGCTAGCTGTTTTCAGTCTTTTACGCTAAACTAATCTAATCGGCTTCTGACTGTCGCCTCATATTTATCTCACAGACATAAAATGGTATGTTTCTTCTCGTCTGACCCAAGTTATTTTTTCTTGGCAAGTCAAGTCCCCTCCCAAAGACTCTGCAGCGTTTCCTGCTGATAACCAGAGGAAAAAAAAACACACAAACAAACACATAAACAAACAATTCATTTCAGCTTAATCTCTTCAACTAAAAGATATTCCCTCCCTGTTGCTTTTAAGCGGTGAAATACCGACAGCCAGACTAAAACATGTTACAA
This sequence comes from Spondyliosoma cantharus, assembly GCA_900302685.1. Lineage (NCBI taxonomy): Eukaryota > Metazoa > Chordata > Actinopteri > Spariformes > Sparidae > Spondyliosoma > Spondyliosoma cantharus. The sequence continues at coordinate 60,884 of OMLP01012971.1, read as the reverse complement.
AAACTCCAGTCGAGTCCCGAGTCTTTAACTTCCAAGTCTCAAGTCGTAGTCGCACTGATTCAAGTTCGTATCTCTGACAAACACATACCAGCTGAAAGCGTGAGCTCAGAAAACACACGCTGGGCTTTAAACAGGCTGTGTCGTCACGTTGTGAGCTAGTTGATGTTAGCGCCTTTTGTTTTCCGCTACAACACAATGCCTGCGTGGAGGGAAAATGTCTTTAAATACCCCGGACATGCCTTTCACTTCCAAAATCGCTTTACCAGCAGAGGGGAGGGAGAACAGATACTGTGAATACTGTCCCAACGATGGCATTTCAACTTTTTTTCTGACTTTGCTGTGTGTTTCAGGCTGGACATGACGGTGAGAACGTGGGGAACTGCCCCTTCTGCCAGAGGCTGTTCATGGTTCTATGGCTGAAAGGAGTGAAGTTTACGGTGACCACTGTTGACATGAGGAAGTAAGCACCCCCCTCCTCCTCTGGCATAAGAAACACTTCCTGAGCATCTGGTCGCGGGGACTTTCACACAGAACTCTTATTAAGAAGCGACACAAGAGAGAAATTGAGAGGTTTCCTTTGAGTAATCCAAAACCATTTCTCACTTAATCAGTAGGTGTGTCGCTCACAGGTTTGTGAGGGAGGAGCCCGTCTAAGGGTACAAAGAGCTCTGTGTCACTTTCCGACAAACACCTTCTTTAATTGAGGCTTTATTGTGTGAATTTCTCAGGGTCATTGCCGGCGAGCAAATAAGATCTGGAGACTTTGAAAAGGATGCTGATAATTGAATGATTCAGAGCACACACACAGCGAGCCTTTAAAGCAGGACACCACTCCCTGCGCTGTGTGTTTTTTTATAGCTAAACCAACAGCCAGTGTTGAAGTCATTAATCCACAGTGCCGCATGACTCTGACCGCCTCGATAAGTTTTGACGTGCTCAATAACAGTCTGATTGTATTAAATGGAAGAAAAGAAGCCAAGGTATCTAACTCTCCTGTCTTTCTACGTCGTCTCCAGGAAGCCAGCCGAGCTCAAAGACCTGGCGCCCGGGACCAACCCTCCTTTCCTCCTCTACAACGGCACCCTCAAAACAGACTTCATCAAAATCGAGGAGTTTCTTGAGCAAACACTGGCTCCTCCCAGGTATCCTTGATCAAAACAAACTAACGTTAATGAAGAGCCATCCTGATGATTGGCTTTAGTTCACTCCCCTGGCTTCTCCTCCCTCCTCTCCCCCGCAGGTATCCTCATCTCAGCCCGCTGAACAAAGAGTCCTTTGACGTGGGCGCCGACATTTTTGCAAAGTTTTCTGCCTTCATCAAGAACAGTCCGAACAACGCCTGTGAGTTGTGTCATTTATTAAACGCGCAGCAGCTCATTGTGTTTTCGTTTATTCTCACATGGATGTGAGATGAAACACAAGTTTAATATCTTATCTCAGGTCTACTTTTGCTCAAGAGATGTACTTAAAGGTTCAGTGTGTACGATTACGCTTTTATTGGCGTGTAATCACCTCACACTAAGAATCCTTGTGTTTGTGTGACCTAAGAATGAGTCCTTTAAATAAAGTCTGCCAAGTTTCTACGGTAGCCCAGAACATACAAACTGGCTCCACAGAGAGACATTCACATTGTTGTGTTTTTTTTAAAGGAGGTGTTCTAGATGCCACTAAATTCTACACACTGAACCTTTAAGTACAGCCTGAGAGACTTTAGTATTTCTGTGTTATGCTCCTCGATACGAGAGAAATATTGTGCGTCATACTCCACCGCATTTATTTGACAGCTGTAGTTATTATTCAAATCAAAATGTTATCTACAAAATATCTGATCAACCTCTAAAATACTGAACAAAAGTATATGAAGTGGTGTATGTATGAAGTCAAATTTTTTAAATTAACATATTACATTCAGAAATTAACTAAAATGATCGACAGCATTATGACATATTCCATATTGCACCTTAAAAGGTGTGAATACTCGAATTAAAATGACTCATTATGCAGAAATCTGTCTCATTATATCATCATGTTGTATAAGTTATATATTGATGCCGACAGGTGTGCAGTATTTTACGTTGTAGTTGGTTGAGATAAAAGCTGGTTTTCTACTTTGTTTATTGAGATGAATCAATTGCAGTCTATTGTTTCAGTCTATTTTTCATGTACAGCTGCAGTGGAGTAAAATACACAGCATTACCCTCTGAAACGCAGTCGAGAAATGTATAAATTTACAGCGGAAACACATCACGTCTCTCTGTGTTTCCGACCCTTCAGACCATGAGAAGAACCTGCTGCGGGAGTTCCACCGCCTGGACAAGTACCTGGTCGCCCCTCTGCCCGAGGAGGTCGACCACAACTCCAGAGAGGACGTCACCGTCTCCAAGAGGAAGTTCCTGGACGGAGACCGCCTCACCTTAGCTGACTGCAACCTGCTGCCCAAACTGCACGTCATCAGGGTGAGACAATGTCATCACAAGCGTAGTACAGGCCGTGTTTGTTCTGACGTAAAGACGCACAGGTAGTCTGCTTCAGTGAACGACCTGAGCTGTGCACTTGTTGTACTCGCAAAGCTTCATGTTTGTCTTCTTTCTTTTATTTCAGATCGCTGCCAAGAAGTACTGCGACTTCGACATCCCCGCTCAGTTCACAGGCGTGTGGCGATACCTCAACAACGCCAACGAGAGAGATGAGTTCAAACAGACGTGTCCGGCCGACATCGAGATTGAGAAGGCCTACTTTGGCGTGGCCAACCAGAGGAAATAAAGACTTGGTTCGCTGTAATTTAAATCCTGTTTTCACCCAGTTGTATCCATATAAAGTAAAGATGGTGCTCAGTAGGGGGCGCTACAACCTCCCAGAATAAAGCGTGGCAATGAATCAGACACTATTCCACCTTCTAAATCCTAAACCTGCAGTAAGACTTCGACGTGCAAAAGCAAAAATGTTTTACTGGTTGTGTGTTATCGACTGTTTATCCGTAGTCGCTCACAGACAAATGGTGTGTTGATGCTGAAAAAGGCCAAACGTGCAATTGACTGTTTATGTTTTTGTTTATAGTGTAAATATATTTTTTTTTCATGCTTTTTATGATCAAAACACCCTCGTCGATGTAAATGTGATTGTGTTGGCGTGAGCAGCAGCCGCAGCCGCAGAAACCTTCAATAACAGTTCGTTCTGATGCAAAACATGAAATAATACATGGAATACACTCCTGTATCTTATCCTGTGCAAACGCATTTTGATATGATTATTGTCTCACTGTCACACTAATAAAAAACATCCAATTAATTTGTCGTAATCTTGATTTTTATGTGGTTCGTGCGTGTGTGTTGATAGCTGCACTGTAACGCTCCCTTAGGGCTCAATATCATAAACATTTTAAAAACGTCACAACCAAGAGCAGGTCACGTCCACGGCATTTCTGATATTCAACTTTATTTTCAGCCACAAAAGAAAACAATAATCTCACAGCTTCAAAAATATATCTTCTGTTGATTCAGTTTAGACGATGATTATACTGCTCGATGGGAAACAAACGTGACGATGGGGAGCGAAGGCCGCGCTGAAATCACACCAAACATCCGGCCGGCCGCTCAGCTCTAGTTGGTGACGCAGTATTTCCAGAAACATGCTGTCAGGACATCAGAGAGAAACATTAGGAACAGAGACGCTCTTCATCAAGTCTCCTGTTCAAGTGTTTATCTTGTAGTTTTTCCTTCTTTTAAAGGAAATATGGGCTTTTTGTTCATGATAAATAAAACTGTACATTAAAAAAAGTACATAATGATATTATTTTTCATGATTCTTGTGCTTTACTAGTCTTGTACTATCAGCAATATTTTATTTCGGTCCCACGATTTAGCGTTTATCAGCAGAATAAACATTTAATATATGGTTTATAACAACATACTGTTAATTCAAGTTGTAAAAATGATAAATGATTATATGGTAAAATGTAATTGTAATAATATAAATGATGTCTTCATGGTTTGATTGTTGACAAATGCTGAATATTAACAAAAAATATGATTATATTATGTTAAGTAAGTTGAATTAGGGGACTCGTTTCTTCTTAAACAAAATAACTGTAGTTTTTACTGAGCACTTAAGAAAAGACAGTTCAGCTGTTTGCATGCTAATAAAATATATTTTTTCTTTTCTTTTTACACTTTAGAGTCAGAGATGGAATTCTGGATGTCATCTAAAGATTCAATTATCGCCATGTTTCACTATATGAACAAAAACCTTTTATCAAATAGGAATAAAGCTAGAAAGTTTGGCTCAGAATATTTAATATTTTAAATATTTAGACATAAAATAAGACCCGGCAGGTGAACAGGATAAAAAAGTTTTAACAAGTAGATCGCATCACAAAACTTCCTGATTACCTTTATGAAGAAAATTATTATTTGTATTCAATGTTTTTGAAGACTTTTAGGTTTATTATGCAGATGCAGTTTAAATGTAATTAATATGAGACATTTAAATACAGTTCGAGGACAGAAACTCAAACAAAATGAGGCCATTTTATTTGCACTAATCTGAAAGAAGAAATGTCACAGAGGCAAATTAACCCAAGATCTCAGAACTGACACATGTGTGGCCTCAAAATGAGTCAGGCTGCTGTTTACTATCAGCTCAGTGGAGTTACTTAGCAAAAGGTTGTATATATACACAAGTTAAACATCCGTGTTGTGTACTTTTACTTGGTCGCCCCATCTCTACCAGTTCAGGTGTAACTTTAAATAGCTCAAGCCTTAGTTAAACATTCGCTTGATTACTTTATTCAATTTTAATAACTTCAGAGCTGATATCACGCCTGGTTTTGTCGCGTGATGTCAGCTCCGGACTAAAGCTTGAGCTGGCGTCATTATACAGTGAACAAAGGGCAGGTGTGTTGTGTGAGTGACGGAAGACAAATAGACGTTTTAAGTCTATTTGTCTATAGAGTCTCTCACCTCTTTTGTTTGTTTTTGGCAAGTTCTGCTCTGATCTGAGAAAACCCTGAGAGCGGAGCTTGTCAGCCGCAGCCAGCGTCATCACGGCTTCTTTTAGGTTGTCGACCTAAAAACAAGAAAAAAACAAAAACGTGATGAGAGTGGACGCAGATGTAGGTCGTAAACTCCCATTGTAGACATTTGCAGTGGCTTCCAGTTGATTTAGAGCTGTTTTTTTTCATAGTATTTCATTTAGATTTCACAATATTCGATGCACACTTCAACATCAACACAAAAAGAGCCGCAGTCTTAACGACTAAGTGTCAACAATAACCGGTCGACTGACAGCACACAGTATATACATACATTTAAATTAGTGTAACCACTTCGGATTTGTTAGCTAGCTTGTCTTGTTGCTTGACATGATGTGAAATGATATAACTACTGTTTGTCGACCGTACACAATGTTATAAACTTTGAATGTTGCAGGCATAGCGTTAGCTATGTGGCTAACAGCTGTGACGAAGGGTTGAATGAGTTGAGCGGACTGGTTAATGTCCCGTTACTAAGACGTACCCGGGTCCATCCCATTTACTGGAGTAGTGAAGAACATTACGGGATTTAAATGATTTTTTCAGCTATAAGACAAATTATCAGGTATCACTTCTTGTGTCTTGTGTTTTTTTTCTTTGGCAAGTGATCGTGGTGTCAGCAGGATAATGCTTATTTGTATTTCTGCTATTTAAGTACCATTAACAGGCTTCCTTTAAGACCATGGGTGACTTTGATGTTGTTACTTTGTTAAGATATTGAAGACACAGATTATCAAAAACACAGATTATCAAAGACACAGATTATCAAAAACACAGATTATCAAAGACACAGATTATCAAAAACACAGATTATCAAAGACAGATGAGCCCTACCATGTTTGCAAACTTCTCTTGTTGTGCTGACTCTTTAGCCCCTTAAACAAAAAAAAAGAATTGAAAATAATCATTATGTTTCCCATATTTGACAGATTTCTGTAATTATCTGCATGATGCCTGTCTTGTTTTTACCTTTATTCCAGGAGTCTCTTCCTCCATTGTGCTGCATCAGAAGAGGATACAGATTGTTCACCTCCCTCTGCTCCCCCTCAGCAGTGTTCGCTCCCTCCTCCACCTCTGACACTAACTTCTGAATGAAATCTGTCGGGACGAAACAACAACTTTCATCTCGTCATCGTGTCATTACGGCTTCAAGAATACAGACGGATAATACAAGATAATACAAGACGACTGCATGCATCTCAGAGGAAATGTATGAATGATACGAACAGAGTTTGGCGGAGTTGCAAAGTGAATATCCGTGTTCATGAGAAAAGGTCAAATTCAGTGAGAAATCTGTAAAATTGAGGAATATAATGCAAAGAGTCTCACCTGCCTGTGGCTCCAGGTTGGTGTCAGGGTACAGAGGCAGAGCATGCGTCCATCTTGCAGAACAAATCACAGCGAGGAGGTAAAAGAGAGCTGCAGAGAGCATGGTGCCTTTATCTTCAGAAGGTCAGATCTGGACTATTCCTCTGCACAGCCAAGAACTTGACTTATATATCCTCAGGGGTCATCCATCACAATCTGATCAATACATTATCATCACACCCAGTCTCCTTCTTAATGGTTTCGACGCGATGGATCAGGCGTCATAGACACAATTTAGGGGACCCTGTCAATTGAGCCGCGGCCTATCTGTGCTTGTTCAGAGGCCTAACAAATGTTTGCTCTGCGGCAGTAATCAGCAGCTGTCCAGCGGCGCTCTGATGGTTTATGTCTGACACCATTTTCTGTGTGATGGGTTGTTCATTGTGTCATTGCTCATGTCAGAGATCACAGGTACACAGCTGCTGGAACTGTGTCACCTCGGGGTGTTCACGTCACTTCTGAAGCGATTAATCGTGACTGTCTATCAGGACGAGTAGGTCACATCGTGGTGGACGTGTTGCAAATTTTGCTTATCGTGACTTGAAGGTGCAAACGCTTATTTTCATGCTTTATTTCTGCACAGTTTTCATTTCTACATGTTGCTTTAAGGGTAGATGATTATTTTTGTATTTTTTTTGTTGGAAGATGTGGAAAATAGTGAAGTACAATAACTACTTTGAGGTACTTGTACTTTAGTATAATCATTTTATGCTACTTTATACTTCTACTCTGTGGAGGACCAAAACTAAAAAATCTGAAATAAATTTAAATAGATTAATTAATAATAGATAAGTTAATATGCCATTAAAATGCACCAAAATGATATCAAAATAAATATAGTTAATATATGATATGTGATCTACATCTACTTTAATTTACCTGTGTATTTACCCTTACTTTATTAATCCAATTATTTATTTACCATCTCATTACATGTCCATGTTATTTATTCATTCATTCATTTTTTCATGTATTTTGTACTCTAATAGATAAATGGAGGCAAATTAAAGCAGAAATATCCATTTATTTAACATTTCTATGTATCAGTGAATCACTACAACCCACTCAGCAGATAAACTATATAAAGTAGTTAAACCACAGTATTTAGAAGATCTGAGCACCTCCTCCACCTCTGTCCGTAGACTTCACTGCACTGTTAACCTTTCAATATGTAAGTTGCACTTTGCACATAGTTCCAATTAAATCCAAAGCTCAAAATCCAAATGTAATAATCAGTGTGGAAAAAAAGGTCTGTAAGGTTAATTTTAGTAACTAGCCTATAATGTTTCATAGTGTCTTCCTACTGACAATTGAGCTAACATACATTTTGTATTATTCCTGCTCTATTTGACTCTAATGTCCAGAGGCTGGGAGTGTGAGTTAGAGGAGATGATTGGGGATAACACAATATTTTAAAGGCTCTTCGTAAAGATTAATGTGGGAAAAAAAGCTTCAAAAAAGAAATATAAAGGATAATTAGGATCATGATCAGGACTGGATTGGATGCTTACACATCTCAGTTTAGTGTGCCTACATTTGCTAATTGGCACGAAACTCAAACTACAGTTGAGGCTGAAATAAACATTAATAATTAACCAAAATGTTGGACAGATTCAGATTCTGACCTGACGATGGTGCAATCCTACAGTGGGTGACTTGCACACACATTAAGCCAAAGTGCTGGAGTGGCTTTAAATGTTAAATGTATATAAAAAAGAAATCATTGAAACAGGATGCTGAGCTGAAAACATTACACGTTTCCAAACATAATGAAGGAGGACATGTAAATAACTGCACTGGGAGTGCTCTGGGAGAAATTAAAAATGATTTGGCAACTTGTTTCTTAAAGGCTCAATGTGAAAAAGAAGAGTGAGAGTAATTGTTTCAGAAAAAAAAAAAAAAAAATCAAAACAAGTTCAGCCACAGGGCTTTTTGTCAAACTTGAAAGGTCACTAATGCTCCTCAGACGAGTGTGCGTGGTGTCGGGTGATTTATAAGCTTGTCTCCACATCGCTGACATCGCTGTTGAAAACAACAACGTTTGATGCATTCGGCTGCTGAGCAGTCAGCGAGGACGGGAGAGCTGCGTTTTAGGGTCGAGCAGTGACTCATGGAGAGGAACAATAGCTGTCTGATAACGATCAACAATTTCCAAAGTTAAACTTACGTGCAGGATAATGTTGATGTGTTAACAGTGGTCAGGGGGAATGTGGAGTTAGTTAGTCCTGCATTCAAATTCAAAATGCATCAAAGGGAAAAGTTCTGCAAGAAAATGACCCCTGGCTGTGAATAACATCAATAAAATGTTAAAAATGATGCCACACTGTGTACAGAAATGAGCTTTTTACTGTTGTAGGCCTTCCTGATTTAGTGAGAGATTGTCTGTCTGTGTCATAATGCTTCATTACAGGTAAAGGTAAAGTAAAGGTACCTCAAAATTGTACAGCAAATGTACGTAGATAATTTGCACCACTGGACCGGAGTAACCTGAAAAGCACGTCCATCGTCTGTGTGATCAATCAACAGTCGTTTCATTGCTGCTTCTGTCAACAATAAGCCTTGTGACGTTAAGTTTTGACCTGGTGAAGGCAAGAAGACATTTATCGCAGTATCATGTGTCAGCTTGACACAAGTGTGGGTCAATCGCGTCAGTGTTTCCTCTCACTTGTGAATTTATATTGGAACGCATTAATCAAGTCCAGTTCGGCAGGTCTGGGCCATGTCCCGAAACAAAGGGTTGTTCAAACAGTTGCATGTGAAAGCAGGAAGCAGCGCCAATACAATGAGTTTATTCATTTCGGAGGTGATTTTGAGGTGAGATTTCTCCTCATTGCTGCAGTGAAATGTAACCAAATGTGCACCTGTGATAGATTAAGACATCGGGAAGAAGATGGAGGTCAAAAGTCAGAATAACAAATAGTTCTTTTGACTTGGTCTTGACCATGAAGTCAAAATTCAAGAAATTCAAGTACAAGATTTCTGGATATCATGCATGATAGGAGATGATATTTGGAGTTACCGACCACAACAACTATTAACAACCAACAAAAAAATGCAATGAAATAAAAGCCCCCTAATAAAACACAGCAGTTTCCCTACAGAGCCATGACAGTGTTTCATTGTGCGATTTCAACAAACAGGTGCAGTGGGAATAATTGGGCTTCATACCATTAAGGAGAAAATCAGAGTAAACAATCACTTGGATTCGTCTGATAAACGATCGGTGAAATAAAACCTGATTAAACATAAGGAAAATGTTCAATCTTCGTGAAGAACACATATCTATGGGATAGAGCACTTACAAGTTGTACAAAAGTGTCAAAGTTTCCCTCTTAAAGTTTAAATGTTGCTGTCGGATCCTCACTCTGATCAGGGCGGCGCTGCTCAGAGGACGTCAACAAGGTGCGTAAACTATTCTGTGTAAATCGGCTTTATTTGTACAGTTACCTGCTCACTGAAGGTATATTTAATCTGTGTGGGAGGTCGACTCAGGAGTGTATTTGTGACGGGGTCAGTTTTAGGGTTGCATGTTTTGTTACTTTGTTCATTTTGCTGTGATTTAATGATGTTCATGGAGTATCGCATGTAGTTTCTTTTTACGAACTGACCTCGAACTACACAGGGACTCGCCAGGAGGAGACTAATTAACACAACGAGCCACAGGTGGTGGCGAGCGCAGGTGTCAGAGTAGAGTTGCCACCCGTCCCGTTTTTCCCAGAATTGTTCTCTTTTTTCGTCAGCTGTCCCGGGAAAATATAAGTCTCTCCCGGGACGCAATTTATCCCGTTTATTGGGGGGAAATGTAAAACCTTAAACCTTGGTTTCCTTCGTTCTGTGGTCTAGAAAGGTTCCCATCAAAAATGTCTCTGTTTTCTTCCCGTTTATAGTCTACATCGTACATCCAATCATGCGACGAGGTGCATTGTGAGCGCGCCTCCATCCAATGCTCAGAGAAGTTTTAGCGTCTTCATTTGAAATGGGAGGAGAGACGACGGACGAGGAAGGAGATGGAGCAGATGCATGCACGCCACCAGCACGAAAACAGCCATATACTATTTAAAATCCTGACTGGGCGAAACTTTGACTGACGGTTGCTCTGACGATGCTTCCAGCAGCATGTAACTCTGGGACTGGGGTTGTAACCATAGTACGCAGTTGCTCTTATTTTCTCGTTCACCCCCTCATGACAGAGAACCCAAGGTGTCAAACTGGCCTCCTCATTCTCCAGATCCCAATCCAGTTGGGCATCTATGGGATGCACCAGAACCAACTCCCATCCATGTTGGGGCCCCCGTGGATCGTTCTTGGCTCAGACTGCATCCAGTGGAAGCTCAGTTGGATTGAGATCTGGGGAATCTGGAGGCCAGGTTGACACCTTGAGCTTTTTCCCACATTCCTCGGGTCGTTCCTGAGCTGTTTTTGCAGGCACGTTGGGGCACTGCCATCAAGGAGTGCTGCTGCCATGAGGGAGTGTACTCGGTCTGCAGCTGTGTTTGGGTAACTGGTGTTTGTCAAAGAGACATCCACATGAATGCTAGGACTCGTGGTTTCACAGCAGTACATGGCATTTGAACACAATGATCCATGTTATCTATTTCACCTGTCACTGGTTCTAATGTTGTGGCTCTCAGTGTGTACACATGTTAATGCTCTTTACAGATACACTCAGAACCTCCTAAAAAAAGAGTGAAAATCTCCACAATGACACAAAATAACCATAAATACACACAGAAACTCCACAAAACTTCACAAATTCACAAGAAACTTCCATAAATATACAGAAAACCTCCACAACGACACACAAAACCTCCACAATGACACACAAAACCTCCACAATGACACATAAAACCTCCACAATGACACACAAAACCTCCACAATGACACACAAAACCTCCACAATGACACACAAAACCTCCACAATAACACACAAAACCTCCACAAACACAAAACCTCCACAAATAAAACGCAAAAACCTCCACAAACACACAAAACCACCACAAACACACAAAACCTCTACAAACAAACACAAAACCTCCACAATGACAGACACATCAAACTACCACTGCTCCTCTGCAGGTGATGGACGAGCAGTCAAGACAAAACACGATGAGCCAAACCCTGGAGACGAGCCCCAACAGGAGCCTGAAGCAGCAGGAAAACTGTATCTGAGTATCTGTCTTCTGATGGAAACTCCTTCAGGTCATGCAGTTTGTTGACTACAGTTTCACCTGCTCACAGACAGTGAGTGCTGTTGTCTTTACTGGCTATTTACGTAATGCCTGATTTTTAATGATGATGATTTTAATTGATGCTAAAGTAGTTTATATGCTCATTATGCAGCATCATTGTCGTCTGCACAGAATGGTTTCTGTGTGTTTGTCGCAGTTCTGGTTGAATGTGTTTTTTAAGTCGCTGCACTGACTCCCTGTGTGTCAAAAGATAGACTTTAAAATCCTGTTACTGGTCTATAAAGAACTAAATGTTCTCAGGGTAGAACACATTAGGTTTACTTGTATGGGGGATTGGGAGGGTTATTTAAAATGTTACTTATTCAAAAAAAGTAGCCAGTAACGTAATTAAGGTAAAACTGTCCACTCATCTAAATCAGGGAATAAAACATAACTGTTCACTGTGGCTTTCAAATAAGGAAATTAATTTAATGCATTTTATTTGTTTATCTTTAGCTAATTAGGGCCTGAGCACTATCAGTGCGTTTTCCATTTTGTAGGTACAGACAAATTCCGGCAAATTTTATGAAGATCGAAGAAGGTTTTTGGTCACATGATGTGGCTTTAGGGGCGCTGTGGAGTCCCCTGGCCACACTCACACCCAATCATGTTGAATCATAACATATGTCACCCGATGTGACGTGTGTAGAGAGTTTGGTGAGTACTGGGGTACGTTTAAGTCGCCAAACATACACTTCTTTCCAGAGACGAACATGACTGATAGTGCTCGGGCCCTAATAAATAAAAATATACCATACCATATGCCACATTTTTCTTTTTAAATATTTTTTTGGCCTGTATTGACAGTTCAGGACAAAGCCTCTGTACATGGGCCGCCCGCTCTACCAACTGAGCTAAACGGCGTTACTATACCGCTTTTCTAAACAGGGTTGACAAAAAATAGTATGAAACATCAAAGGATAAAACAAGTAGTAGTGCAATGATAAAACCCAAAACTGTTGTTACTATTCAAATAATATTAAAAGTTAATTAACAGTTAGTTATTAAAGTTTATACTTTGAAGCGGAAGGTGGAAAATGAGCGGGGATAGATAAATAAAAACGGTGAAAAAGAACATTTTAATTATTTATTTTTTTATTTTCAGTTATCTATTCATATGAGTATCAATTTAAAATAATGACGATAATACAGTTTTAAAAAATAAAATAAAAACTATCCAGACAAGACGTCACTGCGTCACGTGACATTTGCACAGCGGATTGAGCGGAAGTGAGGCCGCAATGTTGTCGTTGTACTATTTGACATATGTGATTGCTCATTAACTGCACTGGCTGCCGATGGTAATCTGACCAAACAGGAAAAGTGGGAGTTGAGCGACAGGTGAAAAAAGAAGAGCACCACCTGACGCAGCAGCTTTAACCCAGCGGTACAGTAAATGGCTTTTATTCGTTGTATTTATGTTGCTAACAAGTGCTAACTTCGAGTTCGCCTTGTAGTGTAACGCTACGATGATAGGAAGCTAACAGCTAACCTTAACAGTTGGCAGTTACTGTATTGAGCTTTAAATCCGCCGTTTAATGAAAAGACGTAAGATGACGTTGATGCTAGCTGTTCGGAAAAGCTAGTTTAGCTAAATACCGATGTTAAAAGTTAACAGTTACAGGTTTTAGTCAAAGTCAGAGCTCTCTGCAACATCTCGAGCTTCAGATTTACCACAGTATTTGTCGAAGGTTTAGCTACGCAGAGGAAGATTAACGTTAACCCGTCTTGATGTGGTTTAAATATGACGACAGCTAACGATCATATTCATTAATCGATTAATCTACCAACCAATTTTCGATTAGTCGTTTAACTGTGAAGAATAATGATGAACGTGAAGGGGACTTGAACACGTCTCCCTCAAAGTACATGGGGTTAATCTGGTCAAAATGCACATATTTGAGATGTTGTCCTTGATTAACTACACTAAACTTTTTGAAAGATAAGAAAATAAGTTCTGCTACACAAAATGTGCTTAAGTTTGGACTGATTGGAGAATTTCATAGTTTGAATAAATGAAAAATCATCTGAAAAGTTTGGAGGGCAGATGTCTCTTTGGCTAAACTGCTAACATGACAAGGAACTTGTCCTTGTCCTTGAGTTTTGTTAGACCTATAGTCGGGTACAATAAGCATTTTTTTGGAGAAAGATGGTTGATTTTTGAGTCCCGTTCTCGATTGGTCAAATACCTAGAAATGAGGCTCATTACTGCACCTTTTGAGAAAAGAGCTCTCTTGTTCCAGCTGTTCATTTCTTAAAATGTAATAATTTTTACTGTTGACTGGATTCAACAAACTGTTTGTGTGTGGCGTACTACATAAGACTACATGTGTCATGACTAAATTGGGAAGCTACTACTGAGCTTCCAGCCAAGGCAAACATAAAGCCAGCCCGTAGAGTACACGTAGCAGGATAATAAGGTGATGAACAGTCAGAGACTGCACAACCAGTCTTTGAAAAGATTGTGTGCCTCTATTTACAGATCACAGGGAGTTGACTGTAGTTCTGGTCTGGTACGCTTGTGTTTGGGCCGCTAAGATAGTCAAACACCTATTCATTAACAAAAGACAATTTTCTGATCACAGCAACACGTGTCAACCAGATTAGATCAAGTCAAAAAGACTCACAAGGTTTGGCTTGTCAAGCAGGTTATTCAATCGTTGAGATGCTCAAACAGGTTAACATGGCCACGGGCATGGTAAACTGTGTCTGTGTACAAATACACACATAAGTAAAGTAAAATGAATGATGTAATTAAGTGGTGGAAAGTGGAAAGATATTGAAAAGAGAGTGATATCTCTTTTCTTACTTTCTGTTAGTCATTGACACTGATTTATTCCTGTTAAGAGACCATTACAGTCACCGTGACATAAGGAAATGAAAGCATTTTCAAATGTCTGTAAAGCTACCTGATAAAATACTAATATTCTTAGTTGTACAAATAGCTTAAAGTGGTGGATGTCTCTAGTGTTGCCTGAAAGTTTAACTCATCTGTGAGTGTTTGTGGGTATGTGACAAGACACAGGTAAAGTCAACTAAAAACAAACAGTATAAGGGCTACATTTAATGACCGTTGTTTTCCTAAAGCTTTATCACATCACGCCCAGTTTGTCCAACTATCAGTCCAAAACATAAAGATGTTGAACACAGTGTCACATATGACAAAGTAAAGTAGCAAATTCTCACAATCAATAAGCTGGAAATAGGTGATGTTTGGCATTTTTGCTTTAAAAATGAAATAGGCAACAAATTAAATGTCAAAACACCCGTACTTGTTGATTCAGTAATAATTTAAGGTCTAAATAGAATGAAACTGAGTCGTATTTCTTAACAGCTACATTAATGCATTGTCTCTCCAATCCAGCTGTCAAAATGTTGTCCGAAGGAGGCTCTTTCCTGAAGGGGATGATCATGGGAGGCCTCTTCTGCTTGGTGCTGTCGCTCCTGGGTAGTTTCAGCCCATACACAGAGCCTGGGACAGACGAACATCATCATCATCACGTCAAGGCCCCGAGTAAAGACGAGCTGACGCGCCTCTCTGAGAGTCAAATGCACGAGTTGAGCTATCACGTCCGGGTCTCTTGCATCATCATGGTCCAGCCCAAGATGCTCACATACTGGGCTGCTGCCATCTCCACCTGGAGCAAGCACTGTGATAAGGCTGAGTTTTACACTTCTGAGTCCTCTAAGGCGCTTGAGGCAGTAGACCTGAAGGAAAAAGATGACTGGGCGAGGCTACGTAAAGCTCTGAAGCATGCTTATGACAACGCCGGAGACATGCGCTGGTTCTTTGTGGCACAAGGCACCACGTTTGCCATCATCGAGAACTTAAAATACCTGGTGCTCACAAAGGATCCCAGCGAGCCCTTCTACATGGGCAACGTCATGAAGTCCGGGGAGCTTGAGTATGTTGCGTATGAGAGTGGCATTGTTCTGAGCTATGAGGCTCTGAAAAGGTTAGTGCATGTTTTCCAGGATCAAGAGAAATGTCCAGACAGAGGGCGTGCCCTGTGGAAGCTGAGTGAGGACAAGCAGCTGGCTGTGTGCCTCAAATATACAGGCGTGTTCGCAGAGAATGGAGAAGATGCACACGGAAAGGGCCTGTTCAACAGCAAGAACGTGGACAGCCTGATATCGGAAAGCATGAAGGAAAACCCCAGTAATGTAGTGGAGGGCTGCTGCTCCGACATGGCAGTTACATTTAATGGGTTGTCCCCGAATCAAATGCAGGTTATGATGTTTGGAGTTTACAGACTTCGTCCGTACGGCCACGATTTTCATGACTCGTTAGTGTTTCTCCCTCCTCAAGGTTCAGACAATGACTGAACACTCATTCCTTTAAGCTGGATAGAACATTTTAAATTGTTTTGCTTCTGTGATGGCAAAACTAACTGTGGGGAGATGGTTTCTTATGCTGTTTGTAAAACTGGATCCTGGGTGGGAACAACACTTTTATGTAATTTGTACCTTTTGCACTTGGCACAATCAGCACCCCATTCCTTTGGTGTAGGTGAACACAGTCGATGGGTGTGCCATTCTTTTAAAGGACACAAAGCGGGCGAGTCAAATGTGAATATGACATGAGACTACATTATGTGGAATTTTTGATTATTGTAATATTGTTATGTATCTTAAACATTTGTCTTTGTGGTCTTAAAGCTGCATTAGAGTTTTTAGGTGATACTGTTCTGAAAGTGAATGTTTCTGCAATTATTTAACTGCCATGTTGGCCACAACATGAACTTCTTTTTTTTTTTTTTTTAGAATTTCTTTGAGAATAATTCACCCGACTGATTTAAAGATGAATCAGTCAATATCAATCAATATTGCCTGAAAAATCATTGCTTGCACAGCTCTAAATTAAGTGCATTTCTTACCACGTTAATCTTGGTTATGCTTCAGTTATGAAGAATTGGCCTTCGCGGCTACAATGGAAAAAAATATACCACAATGTTGACTTGTGTGTTAAGTATATATTCTCTTTCATGCATTTAAAAAAAACAAAAAAATAAAACTTTTTCCACTGATATTGCGAGATCACACAGGCATCAGACTGACCACGATTCCTTTAAAAATAATACTAAAAGTGGCTTGAATAAAAGTAAATTACATTCCCGTTAAATTTAATGAGGTTTTGAAGTGTGAAGAGAGCTGCTAGCTTTCCAGGTGTTGGTGGTGTGTACAATTTATCACGCAAACTGTGAATTATTTCTGATAAAGGGAAGTATTTGTACAGTTTACCAAAAACGTTTTATACATAACTGTAAATGTATACTTTTGCAAGCAAACTGTGGCCACCATTTTATACTCTGCCTTGATTATTGGTAACACTGGCAACCACTATGTTGGTGCATCTTAACAAGTACAAAATGTATATAAATGTGCTGGGTAGGAAAATAATAAAATTGCTGCTCTAATTGAAGTCCTGGTACTGTTGAAATATGCAGAGGTCAGATTATAACAAAGGTTATTACCAAAACAGAACATGAGGGACCAGTTGCATCACTCTCATCGATATAAATAGTATAGACTAATTAATAGAAAAATGCCTAGCACAGGTATAAAAACACAGTGCAACAACACCATAAACTACAAGTAAAATCAACGCCACATTGTTGTATAAGTATACCTGTAAAGATTATCAGATTCTTACTGAGAGCATCACCTTGTCAAGCAATATATGAACAGATGGCAGCTGCAATCCTGCCACTCCTTCAGCCACTGTTTAAATATTATCACATCCTGTACTGACGAAAAACAGGCCGGATTATTACTCTGCCTAGTTTTGTGGTATAGTTAATCAAGGTTAACCATTGGGGATTAATCCGACAATATTGTCATGATTACCATGAATTTAAAATTACAGGCAACTGAGATAAAGGTTCAAAGCAAGGTCTTTCTTTTATTTGTGCATAATGGCGATTGATTCAAAGCCTCCAGCAGGTTACACAGATATATCCGTAGGTGTAAACAGTTGACTAGCAGCTCTTGCTTAACTGTCAAGAGCTCCACACTTTCCGAGGGGGGTAGTGGC
>OMLP01012971.1:32979-43203 GCA_900302685.1 Spondyliosoma cantharus | reverse complement strand
TGCAGGGATGATGATGATGATGATGATGTCATCATTTATACGTCTTCATGTGCCACAGTCCGTCATTCAGATAGTGAACGTTCTCGATGCCAATTCCCTTGTTGACTTTTTCTCTGTTTGCAAAAAAGACAGATTTAAGATCAGGCTTTAGAAAAGCAGCAACGGAACAGAAATGGTCGCTTCTGTAAAGTGTAAATAACATCTTACATGCTGTCTGCAGACATCTTCATAACACCAACACAAAGTGCGTGTTGTTTCCCCTCCGCCATTATGGCCTGCATTCAGTTGTTAAAGATGAACTTGATTGTGATGGTTTAAAATGCAGGAGGAAAGGTGACATTTTCATTTTAAAGTTGGAAAATATTTACATCTATAGCAGGGGACAATTTCACTTTTTTTTTTTTTTTTTAGTCTGAACACTTCATGTATAAAAGGATACAACTACTGTGTCAGCATCAGCTGGGTAGAGTTTAGCGCCCGGTGACGTCAGCCCGGGGCACATGATGTTGGCTCCACTTAAGACAAATTTAATGGCCCCTTTGTCTACTTGCTGGTGTGGAAGAATGAAAGGATCTGCAGAAAGAAAAAGACACATCACATCAGGCTGACATCGTTCAGCCGCAGCCAGCACAGTTGGTTTTAGAAGATCTTACATTTATGCAGGAGTCTCAGAGTTGGGTAGAATGGTCCTTCTCTCTGTCTGAAGAAGAGCAGTTCTCCATTCACTGTCAGGATTTCAATGTGTTCATGGCTGTGGGGAGAGCAACAGAAATGTAAACTGGTGAAGAAACCGCTATACTGGGAAACATGAGAAGACAGAAAAAGATAAGTCATACCACTTGACTATTTTGACAGGGTCCTTTTTTGGCATGATATGATTGAGCCATGACTCGATGTCAGGAAACTGTTCCAACAGCTGATTTTTGATGCCCTTGATCACTGATGTTTTCAGCTGGATACAGTTGGACACATTCTCCTTCTCATCAAATCTGAAACAGGAAACAAGAAAAGTTTTTTTTTGTGGCATACAAATGAAGCTAGAAATCAACAAGCTATGGGTTCAAAAGCAGACAGCACATAATTCCACAATGAAGCACACTGGCACTGGTGTTAAACAATGCTGGTTAGGTTCCAGTATCACCAAATACCCATAATATATGCAAATATACTGGGAAGAGTCTAGTTTAGTTTCAGTCATAACAAAATACATGAATAAAACAACCAACCATACCAAATCAACAACGTCATCCTCAATTTAGTTTTTCAACACTTTCACAGTGGAAATATGCGTAGCTTGGATGTTACCAATTGTCTGATGATGACACGACTTGATTTCTGAACAGTTAACGTCGTGTCTCATTTCAGAAACGTGAATCACTTGTTAACTTTAGCAAAGTACCGACGAATGTAAATATCTTTCCGTCCGGACAGACACCTGATCAAATATAATAACACACTATCTCACGATATATCATAAATCATGTCTCATGAGTTGAACATGAGCCTACAACACACTCGTTGGACGCGATTGCTAATCAGTTAGCTGTAGCTAGCTAGTTCTGGTTAAGCTAACGTTGCAACATGGAAACAATCAGCAGCGTACTTTTTAAACATCCTCGTTGGTCGCGTTCCTCAGTTGTGTCAAATCTTGTCCGGGCTCACTGCACCAGGTCGGGTATGGTAAACACAAGAAAATATCAAAATACAATTCATTTATCTTGTATTTCTCTGTCAATTCCACGCCTGTTTCGCAGTGGACGGGCAGTGCTGTAAGGGTTGCGTCACTTTACGACAGTTGGTCACGTTATACTGCAGGTCAGGTCGAATTCGATTACGATAGGAGCTTCCATCCTCTCCTGTCACCTCGGCAAGTTTCCACTGGGACAAAACAGCTTCATGTGATGCTCCCATCCTTTATTCCTTTCCTGATGAGATCATTGATTAGATAAATGAAAAACGGCAAAGCCCTTTCCACACAAAGATATGGGTGCTGGGTTTTATCTTGTTTCTTGTGATGATGTAGTAGAAGATAGGGATTTATATGTAGTGAATATGTAAAATGAGAAAAATATGTGTATTTAAGCAATAAATTAGAAAAGTTGGAGACTATAGTAGGTATGCAAGAAATGTAAAGTAATATAATGAAGCTTTTTCATTGAAAGCGGTACACCAGTAAAGCTTTGTTGATGAAAAACACAATTCTTCTGAGTTTGTCTTTAACTAATTTGTTATTACATTTTTGTTTTACAGGGTTAAATATAGTTAATATCCATTCATATCTAGACCAACTGTTAGTCATTCACATTGTTAAACTGTATCATGTTCAAGACATAATTATATTAATAGAAAACAAAACAGGTTTCAATTCAACAATTCAACACAAAGACAGCACAAGACAATAAACGTAACTATAACTATAACTTGAGATGAAAATATGATGAAAAATTACTTGTGAGGGCAACATTTTTTAGAAATACACCATTTAAAGTGTCTGGGAAAAAAAGTCACTAACATAGTACATCTCCAAAAATTACACAACAGCCCAGCTCATGATGTCATGGTTTATGGTTTATTTATTTTTTTAAAGCAAACAAATGAAGCATTTTAGCATGTTATTGTATATAGTACTCTATTGTTGTTGTTTTTTGCATATTTGCATATATTACTTTGTTATATCTATATTTGCCCTTACATTTGAATTGTATTTGTATGATGACCTAATTTCCCCTCTGTGATAAATAAATAAAGCTATCTATCTATCTATCTATCTTAAGTTAACCTAGGGTGCCCACAGTGTTACCTGATCAAAACTAAACATTGATTAGACAAACTGAACATGCTGAATTTAAATAAATAAATAAATAAATAAAAAGCTAGCAAAAGAAGAAAGCTATTAAACTCGTATCGAAATAAAGCAAACAAACAAAATCTAAAAAATACAAATAAAGAAAAAGCTAGCAAAAGAAAAAGCTAGCAAACTCGTATGTAAATAAAGCAAACAAACAAAATATAAAAAATAAAAAAAACAGTATTTAAGACAAAAATACATACTGAGTGTGTTGGAGCTCTTCTCTTTGACAGTATTCATAAGTTACGTTTGGTAAAGTCATCCCTCCCCTGTGTCCATGACGTTGACGTGGCGCCATCTTGTGCCCAGGACGGTTACAACATAATAGTCGGCATATAAAAAAAAAAAAAACACGCTTGTGCAAAAAGTACTTTTGTACAAAGTACTTCCGGTGGGGTCACCGACTAGCTTTTATGAGCGGAATTTCTCCCGTGTTAACCAGCGTCCGTGTTAATATCATGTGAGCCTAGTTTCTGCCGCCATAGATACATTTCTCCTGTAAATAATTTTCTTCAACGGTCGCTTCACGTAGCCGCTCTTCACAGGACGAAACAACACAACGCGGGTTAGACAAGCGAGGCAAAAAGAGGAAGCAATAGCCAACCATCTTTATTCTCCTGCCAGCAATAACAAGAAAGAGACACGGCTAGATTCTCAAGTGGAGCTGAGTAGTTTACAGTTTATTGTGTGTTTTTTTTTTTGTACCGGATAAAGGACTTGTGGGAAACCCCTCCGTGTTTAAGATAGCTAACAGCTCTCGGGACACTGAGCTCTACCCCCTCCACGGCAAGCCTGGAAGTTTTGGATCAGAAGACTGGCTGTTAAGAATTAGTATTCCCGTTTTTTCATGTTTCCAACAGGTTTATCTTCCCCTAATCCCCCACCACCGCCAACCCAGGAGGCTAGACCAGCGGCTACTGATGTCAAAAACGAGAGCGGCAACATCACATCTCCGAAGAAGAGGAAAATAAACGGCTCAGAGAGGGAAGACACAACTGACACGATCTCCTCTTCGCCTCCCAAGACCCTGAATTCCTCCTCCTCCTCTTCTTCCTCCTCCTCCCCTTGCTCTCCCACTCCGCTGCACATCCAGAAGAAGTTGAGGTTCGAGGATTCGGTGGATTTCATTGGGCTGGATGTGAAAATGGCTGAGGAGGCTGCTGCTGCTGCTGCTTCGTGCTCCAATAACAAAAGCAAAGCCGTGTTCCTGGCCGGTGGCGTAGGACACCATGCGAACGGACTGACGAAAACCGCAGGCTCCGGCACCTTTTCCAACAGTAAACCCGGTGCTGCCAAGAAACTAGTCATCAAGAACTTCAAAGGTAGCAGATCCACCGGTGGACGAATGTCATTAAAGCTCCAGAGCATCCATTGACAGCGATAGACAACTTAGACTCAACTGCTAACAAGTCCTCATGCTCTGCTGTGATTGTGTCTTTAGTGGGCAGTACATTGTTTTGAATAGTATTAACTTGCTCCTGAAGGCTGCATTACTGCTTAAAAGCTTAAATATTATAAACTGGGCTGAGTCAGTGAACTATGGGTACATCTATTATTGACACTGATATTAGGGGGACACCCATATGTGTGTTTTTTTTCCATACCGATTATTAATAATCCAAGAGACTGATAACTGGAACCAATGGAAGCAAAGTTGAGAAAGTCACAAATCTACTCAAGTGCTGTACTTATGTTATGTACAGTTGTGACATACTTTAAATTTTCTGCGACTTAATACTTTCAATCCACCACAATTGTTGATCACTTTAGCTCCTGGTTACTATGCAAATTCAGATTATTCAGTAATGATCTGCTCAGACGCAAAAAAAAAAAACCTGATACCCACAATCTGAAAAATACTGAATATCTGCCCCGATAATGGAAAAGACCAATAATTGATAACAGAAATGTGTTAAAAACTAAAAAAATTACACATTTCTTTGGTTAGTCGCCATGGTAACAGTGATGGGGTCATAGATAGACTAATGAATACGGTTTGAAGTATTTCTGGATTAATTGATGACTTGCAAGTCAATCAGTGTTTTTCAAAAAGACCAATTTGACGTCCTCAGTTGTCTTGTTTTGAGAAAGAAAATACTCAAATGATTAACTGTTTTAAAAATTAGTTGTCGATTAATTTAATAGTTGACAGCTAGTCGATGAATCGTTGCTGTCGCCCTCAAATCTCTGTTTTTCCAAATGGTGGATTGTGAGGAAGCATGATGAGCGAAACTGACCAAATTTAGTTATTAAAGTAATTAAAAAGAATTTAATTGAGCCGTGTTTAACTCGCTCTGAACAGTAGTTTGATTATTTAATAGGTCATTTAGCAGTTTTGGACAATATCCAGATTATTATTATTATATTTACCTTTCTTTTCTGATCGGATAGATTTATTGAGAGCTAGATCTCCTTATCAAGAAAGGGTTAAATACAAAATATTTAAGGTAAAACAACCAGCAATCAAGCAACAAATAGTTAATAGAAACTGTACAAAGTCATAAGAACACATGAGGTGGTAAAAAAAAATCTCCTAGAAGAATAAAAGATTGTAGTTTGTAGTTTTCAATCATTAAAAGATGCATAGTACCACCACAGATTAGATCATATCTTTCTACTACAGTAACCAAAATCTTTATACTTGTACTTTTAAGTAGCCAGTTGTTTAAAATAGCACTGGTGACACAGCATTATGTTCAGGTCCACTGTTTGTCGTTCAGTGTTATCAGAGCTGTTTGTGTTTTTGTTTTGGACACAGAAAAGCCCAAATTGCCTGAGAACTACACGCAGGAGACCTGGCAGAAGCTGAAGGAGGCGGTGGAGGCCATTCAGAACAGCACTTCAATCAAGTACAATCTAGAGGAGCTCTACCAGGTATCACTGCCGGCCTGTTGACTTCTCTTCACTGATACATAAAGGATTCCCTCTATGACGCTGTGTTTTTTTTTTTTCTCCCCTCAGGCTGTGGAGAACCTGTGCTCCCATAAGATATCTGCCAAGCTTTACAAACAGCTGAGGGCCGTCTGCGAAGACCACATCAAAGCACAGATCGATCAATTCAGAGAATATCCTTTTACGGTTTCTATTTTATCTTCGATTTCTGTTTGTCATATGTGTTGTCATATTACAGTAAGGCGCTTAAAATGAAAGCCAACTATTTGACTTAACATTGTTCCTACGGATGCCCTGGACAGTGTGCTTTTCCTAAAGAAAATTGACAAGTGCTGGCAAGATCACTGCAGACAAATGGTATGTTTTATAACCTTATGAACTCAAGTAGTTGTTGTCTTGTCTGATGAGAGTCTGCTAACATAACAAAAAACACACCTCACGTTTAGGATGTTTTCACCCTTGATTCTGTTTTTACAACTGCAGACAAGTCGCAAAGCTTGTTGTTGGTTATGTAGCTGATCAAAACTAGTGTGGTACTGAAATTACATCACAACACCGAGGCTTCATTCTCAGAGATGGATGAAAAATAAAGTAAAAGTAAATGTGCTAAAGTCTGTGTGGAAAACCCCCTAATTTAGGCATTGACCCCCAAAATCAAGTGTTGGTTGGGCTGTAGAAAGCAGTGATGCACACCTGGAGTGTTTTGTTATATTGTGGATACCATCATATTTTGTATATAACTGGATAACTTTCTGTCATGCCACATTCATCAAAAGTATCAATTACCCGATTATAAATCAGGCTTTTTTCTGAATTTTAACCTCTTTATATGGTTCAGGCACGTTGGCTTCTATGCATGTCATAATGCAGCTCAGGAGCGTCTGCATTGGTCTCATACTCTCTGTTTAAAAGACAGTTTTGCAAATATCACTATCTTATGCATATGCAAGAGCACCCCATCTGTAAACACCACAAAGAAGAACATCAAACATCAAAACAAATGTCAGTTTCAACAGAAAAGGTCACTGTGTGGAAATTTGGATTGTAGTTCCAATCTGGCAGTTTGTCACTTGGGACCGACAGGGATGACGGTGATATTTGGAATAGAAGCAAGTTGAAAGTTTCAAACCCAATGCAAGATTGTGATTCTTTCCTCCAGCATCACAAAGCCGTTTCACAGCCTGAGAAGGAGTGCCTCTTTGATTTTAGTCCAACAAGGAAATGGTTAAACAAAATGTCTTTAGTGCTCATTTCTAACCGTGGATGTTTGTCATTGTTTCACAGATCATGATTAGGAGTATATTTTTGTTTTTGGACCGCACCTACGTATTACAAAATTCAATGCTGCCATCAATCTGGTGAGTGATCACTGTTGTCAAAGGTTCTACACGTGGCGTGAGGCTGATTTCTGTTGCATTTGAGTGTTGAAGGAGCTGCTCTTGTCTGCAGGGACATGGGTCTGGAGCTGTTCAGGTTCTACATCATCAGTGATCTGAAGGTCCAGAGTAAAACCATCGACGGGATCCTTCTGCTCGTCGAGAGGGAGCGAAACGGGGAGGCGATAGACCGCAGTCTGCTGAGGAGCCTGCTGAGCATGCTCTCTGACCTGCAGGTAACTGACCATTAATATCTGAATTTTGATCCACACATAAATCTGTATTTGAATGTCTGGATCTCTTCATCACTTCATGAGAATTGTGGTTTTGGCAGCTGTGTTGTCTGAGACTTGTGGCCTGCTCAGGGGTGTGATGTGATGAGTTATCAGTCTCCTGTTGACAAATTACTTTAATGAAACTTGTGTTCTCTCCGTCGTTGACAGATTTATCAAGACTCCTTTGAGCATCGCTTTCTGGAGGAAACTAATCGCCTGTATGCGGCTGAGGGACAGAGGCTGATGCAAGAGAGAGAGGTGATTTATCTGACCCTCATACTCGGGTGCCAATTGTGTTGTTGTATTTCTCTTATTTCACTGAATAGCTGGCCAACAATTACACGGTGTCTACGTCCAGTGTCTCTACTGGAATGTCTTGGCGCAAATATCGATTCATCTAAAACATGAATTGCAACATCAGGTCCTGATTTTAGGACCTCAGAATGACACAGACTCTCTGTTTGAACAGTGATCAAACACAGCAGTCCAAACTAAACAACATCCATCATAGAAGCTTGAAAACACGAACATATCCATCGCTTCATGTGATTGGAATGCAATACAGCAACAATAAAAGGTGTTTTTTGAGAGAAGGTTTTTTCTTGTCTCAGCTGTAAAAGCCTGACAACAAGTATATCAGCTTTGTTCACTTGCTGACACGTTGGATTCAGACACTCTTTATTGTCTCAGATCAGTTTGAGGATGTCAAAATGTGTGTGCTGTGTCTGTAAATGTGAAAGTGAAATTGGTGTTTATTTATGAGAACCTGTGGCTTAAACGCTACCAGTAAAAGCTAACTTTGCATTTAGAAGTTCCCATGAATACACAATATCAAGATTTAGCTATTCAAATAAATGGCTCCTTGAATCAGGATGGTAATGTTTTATAACATGAGCGCCTGTATTGAGATTAGTTTAGCTTTTAGCTAGCTGAGGTACTTTCATCCTCTGCATCTTCATCTCAGATTGTTTCACTCAAGAGAAAGTAAAACATTACTAAAGTAAAGGTGCAAGTTTCTGGAAAGTTATGTCATGTGTTGTGTTGGCAGAGATATCAGATAGCCCCATCCTGTCCTGTCTCATCATACTACCGCAAGCTCCCGGGTCAGACCACTAACTGCACGGCTCACTGAGCTAAATCTAAAGCTAATGGAAGCGACAGCTGACAGCAGTTAGCAGTCACTGTGGTGATATGATGCCTCCTATCTGTTTGGAGTGATGTTGCTTCGACAGGTGGCCAATTCTTACATACTGTACCTTGAATTAAAGTTAGAACCATTCTACAAGAAGGCAGCTCATTTACATTGATTAGACTTTTATAACAACGGCTTAGATTATATATTGACAATTGCTTTTCCTTGTTACATTCTGCGCTTCAGTTCTTAGACTGAAATGAAATGTGACACTGTATCTCTCAGGCTCTTGTCTTTGTAAAGGTTGCATAAACTCCAGTTCCTCCTCAGGCTTTTACACTCAGTCGCCAGTTAATTAAGTGCACCTCGCTAAAAATAATGCAGTCTAATACAAAGGTCCTGCAATAAATCTGACCTTCAGGAAGGTTACAATGTGAAGTTTTCGTTTAAACTTTTTTTTACCACACAGTTGAATAAACACCAGTTGTGTTAGACTGAATTAGGTTCAGCTAGAGGTACCTGATAAGCTGAGTGTTTCTGTGTACTATGACCTTGAGTATTTTAGGATTGTTAACCCTGAACACATTTTATTGGAGAGCTTAAACTGGTTTGTGTGGCTGAGTTTATCTTCATTTATTTAGCTTGAATTGTCTCTTCATGTATTTTATATTAGAATTTGTTTTATCCAATTTATTCTGGTCCCATTAATGTCTTTCATTATCTATAAGTACTTCATTTTATCAGATGATTTTCTATCTTTATTTACTGCTTAATGTGAGGAACTTTTGCATTCTGTGTTTTAAAAAAAAAAAGATTCAGCTGTATTGGAGAAAAGCAGTCTCTTAAGGCACATGTGTAATTTTCTTTGAGGAATTATTAGCTGACCCATGTTTCTTTTAGGTAGCTTATATTAAAAGAATACAATATGGTATCAATAAGTTCATGTTCACTGATTTCCCCTCTTTTATTTTGTAGGTACCAGAATATCTACATCATGTCAACAAACGCTTGGAGGAGGAGGCAGACAGAGTCATCACATATCTAGACCAGAGCACACAGTGAGTGTTAAACTGCAGTGTCCAGTTTGTAACTCAGGGCTCTCAAAGACTGAATTGTAACCTGAGCTGTTTTTTCCCACTCAGAAAACCTCTCATCGCTACAGTGGAGAAGCAGCTGCTGGGTGAACATCTCACAGCTACTCTGCAGAAAGGTACATGACAGTAATGATTGACTTAAACGTCTGTGTCCTGTAAATATGACGCAGCCAGAGTTATGATGTCTGTCTTCCTGTTGTCTGATCTTCCAGGGTTGACTCACCTGCTGGATGAGAACAGAATTCAGGATCTGTCTCTTCTCTATCAGCTCTTCAGTCGAGTGCGAGGTGGCGTTCAGGTCCTCCTGCAACACTGGATAGAGTACATAAAGGTAGGATAACAGTTATAGGAGTCTGAAGATCTTCCACGATGATTTGCTCTTTGTATTCTGTTGCTAACTGTTTTTCATTGCCTTAAAAAAAATCTACGTCTAGGCTTTTGGAAGTACAATCGTAATCAATCCAGAAAAAGACAAAACAATGGTGCAAGAGTTGCTGGACTTTAAAGACAAGGTAGATCACGTCATCGACATCTGCTTCATGAAAAACGAGAAGTTTGTCAACGCCATGAAGGAGGCTTTCGAAACGTTCATCAACAAACGGCCAAA
>OMLP01012971.1:6862-28024 GCA_900302685.1 Spondyliosoma cantharus | reverse complement strand
CTAAACTGCTAAAAAAAAAAAAAAAAAATCAGTTGTACAAGTATATGCATTTAAGTTTCTCGTTTACTCTGTCTTTGTATGTTTTTGTACATACTTAACACACAAAAAGTGACATTTCAACTGCTCTCATCTGACAGTCAACTGCTTTTTAGGCTTTTGTTAACCCTTTAGAAAAGTAATACTAAAAGCACAACGACATCAGAGCCCATTTCCACATCTTCCTTGGTGTCACACCACACACATACACTATATATATATTTTTTTTTGTATGTCTCCCTGTGGGGGCCTTGCTGAAAAGTGGGGGGTGGGGAGGGGGAATGGGAGTGGATTGCCTCAACATGAGGAACAATATGATTGATTAGACATGCCCTTGTTTGTATGAGTCTGTTAGATTTATTGCTACAGATTAAAATAACTGTTTCAATCGGGTTTTTTTTTTATTTTATTTTATTTTATTAATCATTGATTCACAAACACACATTTCACTGTCTCGTATGAAATCAGCCCCACACAAGTTAAGTGAACAATGATTCTCACGAGGCTTGAAAATGCTTTGCAGTACGATAATTATCTCTATAAAATGGTAGAGAGGTGTAAAGGCAGCTTGTGTCCACACCTCTTCTGGTTTGACACACCGCTCTGTCATATGACTTCCATTTCCTGGTACAGTCGGCGGCGGCACAGCTTCATCACAAACACCGCTGAGTGAGCGCTCCTTGTCCGGGTTTCTTTTTGTCTTCTCCTCGCTGGCTTGACACTCCGAACTGGTGTGCGATCATGTACCGACGTGCTGCGTTTGTTTTATTCCTGGCCTGTGGAATCGGTATGTATCATAGCCTCATTTTGTCTTGAAATCATTTGCTAAAGATGAGGGAGAGAAAAAAAATGCGAGCAGTTTTTTTCTGGAAAGTGACGCGATTAAACTTATTGGACACACCGGGCCTGGTGCTTTTGGGCTCCGGCTAGCTAAATTGCTGCTCTGCAAAAAGAGATTTTAACAATATATCTTACTTGCAAACTGACTTAAATGTATAGACGAAAAGGGGCTTTGTGGGTGGATTTACTGAACCACCGCCCGGCGTTCAATCGAGGAGCGGTTTCGTGTAGTCGTGATGTTTTGCTAACGGTAGCTAGCTCGATTGCTAATTGTTACCTACGTCAACAACATCACAGTTGATCACCGCCAAGTCGCTTTATGCGGCTTCAGAAACTATATTATCCCGCACAAGTGCTATTCATCTCTTCATGCCAACTTATAACATCCACACTGTGCCCTGGAAGTAGCTGTCAAGCTACCCTCAGCGTTATATTTTCAATTAGTCATGAGTTGGCCAGTTAACGTTACTAGTTAGCTAACTTAGCTGTTAGCTTAGCGGTTGGATAAGACTTGTTTTGAAGCTAAAGTTTAAGTTGATGCTAAAATCTGAAGACTGCCTCAGTGATGCATGCTATATAACGGTAACCACACACACACATATTGAGGTTAGGAGATTTGAAATAATGCCTTGGCTCAACATAAAGCGCATTAAAATCAGGGTAGCCGTTGGTAAAAGCTAACGTTAGCATCATCTTAGCTAAGGCTTTCAGTTTACAGTAAAACGGCACGTGACAGAACAAGCAGGGCGAATTACCGTAAAGCTAACGCTATGTGGTTTAGCAAACAAGCTACCGCGTCAAAACACGCAAAGATGAAGCGATTATGACTCAAAAGAGACCCACTTTGAAAAGCCACACGGCCATTTGCTGCAAACGAGATCACCAGTGAATTCGGAAGAGCGTTTTAAAACGAGGAATTCACTGTAAATGCCCGGTGCTATTTGCATTTTATTGATCAAACGACAAGATTATCTGGAAAGTTGCATTCAAACGCTCACAGACGGAGTGTCAGGTTTCATCAGCTTATCAGGGAATGTCAGCTATGTCTCCAATGCAAACGTTTTCATCATACATTATCACATGTTGTCTCTGTGCCTCGCAACCTGGCGTGACTCTGAGTTCATACCAGAGGCTTTTTGAGTTGAGTGTTCCCATTTTCTGCTGCTTTTGATGCTTGAATACATGAATGCCGGAAATGTACTTTTGACACTCTGCGATACTAATAAATATGCTGCTTTCATTATTATTAGATTTTTTTTTTTTTAGTATTGCCCTTTTTAAATATTATTTCCTTTTTCTTAACAACTTGGTATTTTTGTTGCGTTGCTGTTTTGCACCGTAGTACAATGACAATTAAATGTCTTGAATTTACTCAAGTGCTCTTCGTTTTGGTTCCTTTCACTTCTCCCAAAGTGAAATCTTAACGAGATGTCTTTTACTTTTACTCAAGTACGGCTTTCGGGTTACTATTCACAACACTATATTTAGGTAATGTTACCTGGGGTCAGCTGCTGTTCAGTTGATGACAACGCATAATGTCAAAACCAATATAGTAAATCTGAATGGACTTCGACCTCTCGTCTGTTAAATTCTATACAGTGTCTCAGAGTCTGGGGCTTTTGTTGAAAACAATATTGTAAATGTTTTCATGTTGTCCACTTGTAGTCAACTTGGGGTCATGTGTTTCTTTTCTTTTCCTTTCCAGTCTCCCAGCTGTCTCATGGCGTTACGGTGGAGGTCAAAGACCAGGACAACAAGTTATGCCTCTATGCCAATTTAATGGTCAACTTCTCAGTCTCATATGACATCGCTGGTAATAAGGCGAGTACCTGACCTTCGCCTCGAGCTATAAAATGTTCAACCATGAACAACTGTGTTTAGTACATAATAATACATATTTTATAAGTGCTTTTCAGCTCACCCCATAACACTTTACAATGCAGATTGAAGCGGTCAATGCATAATAAAAAAAAAGACAATAATAAAAGAAGAACATGGATCAAGCTACACAATATCCTCTCGAAATGACTTCTCCTGTTCAGTAGAGCAGCTCCTGTGTTATCAGGCCTACTCAACAGCATGACTGTCACACTCTCGTGGAAGTAAATGTCATCATGGAAAAGGGAAATGAGAGAAGTCATGACAAAGCAATGAGATTCTTCTTACTCAGCATTTCAGTTAGTGAGTTTTCCTGGTGCACATCCTGCGATTTGTGTCCTTTCACTTTGTGAGTTGTTGTGCAGCTCACAGAAATGTGTTATGATAGTTTTGAGAATTGTTCTAACTTGTATTGTATTCATCACATTAGCTGTCTATCATACCTGGGATTGTTAGAGTTATACTAATGTCTACAGGTGAAATGTGTTAGGCGATGAGAAACGACTAGTAACTTTGTATCATTATTGTGATCTGAGATCATATATTGTCTGATGTTGGATGTTGTGACATGGCATAACTGTTGTCTTTTCCTGCCTTTTTAAAGGCTGCATTCTCGTAAAGTGATGTAATCTTCTGAACTTGTTCTCCTTGTTCTTAAACTTGTCCGACTCACTTAGTCATTATATCCACTTTACTGATGATTATTTATCAGAAATCTCATTGTGTGAATATTTCTCAAAGGTACAAATCCTTTAAACATTGTTGCAATATTAATATCTTCGTATTGTGTCCAAAATATTGTGATATTTCACCTTTTTTTTTTTTTTTTTAAGCTCTGACTAGCATGTATTCTGTGCTTTTTAAGGAGAAATAATTAGATATGCATTGTGTTTATAACCATATAGCCTAAAAAAGTCACATTGCAGCTCTATTCTAACAGACGCTTAGAAACCAACTTGGTTTGTTTTGACACTCTATCATCAAACTTGTATGATCGTGTTCAATAAAGTCACATTCTGCTCTTTCTTAGAGTGCAACAGCCGAGTTTGTACTTCCTGGTGATGCCACAACAGATGGAAGTGAGTGTGATGCCAAAAGCTCAATGCTGAAGCTTAATTTCGGAGAGGGACACTCCTGGAGCGTGAACTTCACCGTGAAGGATACAATGTACCAAGCAGACTCCATCACCTTCACCTACAACCTCAGCGACACAACTCTCTTCCCTAATTCTTTAAACAATGGTAACCTCTGCACCTCACAGCACAAACACAACATTCGCACACAGACTGAAGGGCTTGTGCTGATGAGTTTCTGAATTTCTTCCAGACACCAAGACTTCTACTGTGAAGCCTCACATCATAGATGTCGGCTTGGACACCTGCTACTCATGCAAGAGCAACGACATGCTCGAGGATGTCTCGGTCAATCAGACACTGTTCGACGTGGTCATACAGGCTTTCGTCAATAACGGCAGCAAGAGCGAAGAGTGTGAGTAAAGATGCAGCGTCGCATCTCATCCTGCCTGTTGACGTCGCTCCTGTTCTTATTGATTGTCTGTTTTCTCCTCACAGATACCTATTGTGCTGCTGATCTACCCACCACCGCTGTCCCGACCACTCACCCGACCACTCACCCCACCAATACGACCACTGCAGCGCCGACCACCACGCCGACCCCCACCCTGCCCTCACCCACCACTGGGAAGTACAGCCTCAAGCTTGACAACAGCAGCACAGTGTGTCTGTTAGCCGATTTTGGCCTGCGGATCAGCTTGAAGCAAGGGGACGTATGTAAACCGTTAACAGAATCATAATGTTAATTCTAAGGCCGTAGTCGTTTGCCGGTGTGATTCACCTTCTCTCCCCTCGGCCGCAGAAATATGAGGAGATGAACTTTGAGCCTAACGGGACCACCGTCTCTGGATCATGTGGAGTCAACAGCAGTGAGCTGGTGTTGGTGTCTAGCGCAATGACCATCTCCTTCACTTTCCTCAATGTAAGTCCTCAACAATATAATGTTTTATGTTTTCATCTATTCCCAGTTCAGTTGACGGATTTTCTAACCCAAGAATTAATATAAAAACTTGTATTAAATGAATGATACCATGCGAAATCTACTGCAAATACTTACGAAGTTTGACCCTCTGAGCTAAATAGAATTTTTTTTAAGCCTCGCCAATTGCTTATTTTCCACTGGATCGGGATGAAAACAAAACTGAACATCCAAGAGATCCTGAGGACGATTTGCAACACGTAGAGTATTTTATTAAATAGTTGTTGAAGGACGTTTTACAGTAATCAAATAAGCTAAGATAAAAAAGAAGAATCCTTTATCTCTCTCGTGCAACGACATTTTGATTCTGTGTTGTATCAGTATCATTCTCTCACATCCAGAAGTTATTTGGTCCTGCATAAAAGTGCCACACAGCTTCTTAAATATCGCTTTAGAGCTGTAAAACCCACTTTTCAAGGTATTTTGACCGTAGATTTATTGTTTTAACCTCTTTTTTTTACGTCAAAATCTTAATAATTATTGACAATATCTTAAAACAAACAAACATATTTTTCATTCTCCAGCTACAGTCAGTGGTTCTGTTTCATAGTGTCATAGTGTGTGTGACCCCTGTTGAAACAGCTGGTGAAGGCTTGGCTTGTTAGATATTAATCTCTTTTATCAGGCTCTATACACATATATTATTTAACAACTTTAAACTTTTCTAATCAACTTTTCAACATCAGCTCCGCTGAAACTTGAACGATCAAAGTCCAATGAGTGCAGGCTGTCTTGTGACTGCTTGGCTTTTTTCCCAATAGAGCAGCACTCGGTGATCTCACTTTCACTTCAAACACTTCAATATAGTCCGGTGTTTGTTGCAGTCAGCCTAAACCAGTTTCAGGAGTTGTCCTGACTTGTTTTATGTTTTTTCCCTCATGTCACCAGTTGCGGAAATGAAATCATAATTACTTTCAGCACAATCTTTCAATCTTTGCTCTTGTCTCCTCCCCCTGGGTGGTAATCACTGAGCGCTGTAACACGGTTATTAACATTATGTAACTTCAGTAAACTAGACCGGGTGCAACAACATGTAAAATGTTTGCTGACAGTATCACACAAGCTTAAAAACAAGGGAGGGGAGAGCTTATATCCTGGATGTTTGTGTTAAACCTAATTCAGAGAGCTTCTATGAAAATGTACATTTGTTTGAAACAAGAACGTTTGATGCGTGTTCTCTGTTTCTTAATGTGTTTTTTCCTTCCAACAGGACACAAAGAAATTCCGCCTGCATGCTCTGAATGTCACAGGAAAGACGAGCTCTGGTAATCAGAAGAATCTCATCTACCCACATACACCAGGCACCACACACTCACACTGAGAAACAAGCGAATGTTGTCTCTTTTATTTAATGTGTATGTGTGCTTTTCTTCAGGTGTGGCGTTTTCTGAGGCCAACAGCAACCTGAGTCTGTGGGAGGCGGGTGTCAGCAGCTCCTACATGTGTAACAAGGAGCAGAACTACACCATCACAGACCTGCTCGCCATCTACACCTTCGAACTACACGTGCAGCCCTTTGGAGTGAAGAAGGATAATTTCAGTACAGGTAGGTTCTTCTTTTATGTCTCTTAAAACACAGTCCGCTGACCCGGCACTGAACCAACAGTTTCATGTGTAGAGTCTGCGGGATCTCGTTGTTCTAGCTGCTGACTGAAGATGTAATGAGGAAGATGATTGTTAATTTGCACTATTGACAATCATGATACGACAATCACATTCAATATTTTATCATTTGTAGAGAATAGTGAAAGTACTTAGGAGTTATTAAATGTGTTGTCAGGTGACTTTACATTTGTGTCAAATGCCGTTTAACACAGTTGGAGCTCTCTTGCTTCAGGAAAACATCAAACACTACATCGTATTTATTAAGTAAGAGATGTAGCGCAGCCAAACTTGACACAGTTTATGTCATCTGGTGGCTTATGAAACAATCAGCAGACCTTTAGTATAATACCTGATTTAGATGTGTGATTAACAATTTGATATGAAACTTTGCAGTGCACATCACAATGTGGCACTGACAGGATTTGTTTGGTGCTAAAAAGGAAATTGCAGACTTCTGACATCCAGCTTTAGTCATGACTAGTGCCGTTTTACCTCAACCACGTGAAAACATTTGATGATGCGCACTTTCAATCAGCACTTCTTAACCCTTTTGGCTCGTGTCCCCCTAAATTGAGCCACTTTTAAAATTCTGAAGAGGTGAAGGTCTCTGTTGTTTCGCGAGAACAAAAGCAGAAATAAGCAAACTAGACATAAAAGTATCAAGCCCAATCCCATTTTCCTTGAATGGGAGTCCAGTTAATGTCCATTTTCCTGATCACTTCAAAATCATCTTAAAAACCTTCTGCAGTCTCTTCATTTTTATAAAGGGCATCATCTATCATGCCAAGGATGTTGATTCAGATGACCACAGTGTTATGTGACAGATTTAAATGAAGAAAAAAAAAAGCATTTTGAGTATTTTGTTGGCAGCTCTGTGACTCTCCGCTGCTTCATTCTTGTTTCTTGTTAATCAGAAAATCGCTGTTCCACCTGTTGACTGACTCTCTTTTTATCTGCAGCCCATGAATGTTCAATGGATGACACCAGCATCTTAATCCCAATCATTGTTGGCGCTGCTCTGGCTGGCTTGATTCTCATTGTAGTGATCGCTTACGTGATTGGTCGAAGAAAGACTTATGTTGGATATCAGACCCTTTAAATCCAGTTTGCTAATCGATATCACGGGGTTCCCAAGCCTGGTCCTTGGGTTTCATGTCCATGTTTAATTGGCAAATAACTTAAAGATTCAAGAGTCAAAATCTGAACTGAAGTGCCTGCTGGGAAAACATGAGATGCAGTTTTAAAAAAAGAAAAAAAAATTGACTGCTGTCAGAAAAATGGACTTTACTTTCTGTTGGTATTGACGTAGCCTCAAAGGTCTTTAATGATAACAAGACGAGTAAAAATCCATGTTAAACTGGAAGGTTTGGTGTTTTTCTCAAGGACCAAACTTGTCTGCCCCCAATGTGTGTTTCTCTTTTGTTGTTTTCTCGATGTGTTGTCGTTTCCTTTTTGTCGTGTGTTGTTTTTGTTTTGTTTTTTGTTAATGAGCAAGTGCAAGATCCACACAACCTTTTTTTAAAAAACAAAAAAAGAAGTCATTACAATCAGATGAAAGGTGACACTCCGTAAACAATACCGTTCTTGCAGTTGGACATTTATTAAAAACCCCTGGACATGAACTTTTAAGCACAACACGTGTCACAGTTGGATCCTGCACTTTCTCCTCAGACATTCCCTTTTATTTGTTTTCTTTTGTCATTACTTAATCTTTGTGCACATTTTGGTTTTTATTTCCTTTTTATGGTTTGGCTTTTCATCCCCGGAATTATTTACATCAAGTCGTTAAAGAACAACGATGTGGTTCGCAAATCAAAGGAAGATGTTCAATCAGCCTTCTCTCTCTCTCTCTGATCCCAGATATTCATTAACGAGGATGAAGGTCTATTCCATTTTGAAAATTCTCAAAAGAAATATGCTTTAGCCCGTGTTTGCCCCTGTAGAGCAGGAGAAACATTGGAGTTATTTGTCTTGATCATGTGGCGCCAATCGTTTAGTATGTGACATCAAAGTGTGTGTTGTTGAAGTGTTAAAAGACCTTTTTTGGTGGCAGACAGTTCGACACGAGCAGCGAAAGTCCAGGCGGGGCTCATGACATCAACCATGACTTTAAAGATGAAGCCAACGGCGGTGTCATGAATTACACCTGTGCCTCTCCTGCTCCGCCACGTCAAAATGTCTGCTGTTTAAAAGGCCTCTTGCATTTCAGTCAGAGAATAAATCTGTGTTTCTTCTCGTGTAATACGTTAACGGCATTAGGTTTAGAAAAGGGAGACTTTGTGTAGATGTTCACTTTCAGCACAGACAATTCTGAAACGGGGATATACACATATAAATGCACTAAGGCGCTCTTTACATGTTTGCATTATGTTGAGACCGTCGTCACATTATCTCACCTGTGTATGGGCCTGGGCGGCCGGAGCTCTGAGGACTGCAACTGCATCAGGGGACGTTAAAGCTCCTGAAAACTTTCTGTTACATTGAAAATTCATGATGGAAATATGGCCATATTTACTCATGAAGAGTTT
The DNA here is from genome assembly GCA_900302685.1 of Spondyliosoma cantharus. NCBI lineage: Eukaryota > Metazoa > Chordata > Actinopteri > Spariformes > Sparidae > Spondyliosoma > Spondyliosoma cantharus. Next base: position 19,085 of record OMLP01012971.1, on the reverse strand, counting down.
AAAACTACTACTAACAAAGACATCTTTTGTAGTTGGATTAGAAGATTAACATGACTCTTATGTCTGTTTTTAAATATGAAGCTACAGCCAGGTTAGCTTAGCTTAGCACAAAGAGTGGAAACGGGTGGAAAAGCTAGCCTGGCGCTGTTCAATGGTTTTCAAGTCTTTATGATTACAAAACTGGTTGTAGGTGTGGTTATATCAATATCTTTCAACAGTGATCGCAAAGCAAACGAACAAACAAACGGCACACCCGTTGTCAGATTATGATAAAAAAAAAATGCTAAATCCACCGAAATATGCAATTTAATCTCGTGTGTAATCGACAAAATTGTAGTGGGAGAATTGTATTTTCATGTCAGACGGACGTTTTCAGGAGCGCGTTAGTCAGGGAATCAGTGCACGTTGCAGAGATGCGGTGTCAGGGACGAAGGCCGGCCTCAGAAAGCGTGTTTCTATGATAGGACGCCAATGTGACATTTGGTGGTAGCTGTGTGTTGTTGCTTAAATCTAGCAGAGTGCCGGTTCCTGCTAGCTTTGCTCCACCTCTTCAGGACTGGAACAACGCAGGCAGTCAACTTCACTGAATACGACTAGAATGATTTAGAAATGATGCCTTTTTTTTTTTTAAAGTTGCTTTGGCGGGATGTTGTACATGTGTTTTTGAATAACAGCTATAAATCAACTATTGGCTTTGATTTTGATTTTTTTTTTTTTTTGCTTGTGATTGTTGCTGTCGTGTGTATTTCAGCTTTGTACGAACTCAGTTGCCTTAAGTATCGAGATGGTTTTGCAGCACTGCTATAAATGTTTTCTCAAGGTTAATCTTCCATGTTCTCAATAAATCATCTGACATGTTCATCATCACGACAACTGTGCCTTACTTAATGGAAACTTTAAGTTCTGTACATTACGTAAACTCAGCTACACTGTTAAGATACCTGCTTTTGGGAACTTTCATTTGGCTCATTATTCAGTTTCCCTTCAGTAGTTGAGAACATTGCACACACGTGTTCAGCAAAGGGAATTTGTGCTGCAAGACCGTCATGTTAAAGATCAATTATGTGTTTTATGTGGATACAAATGACTGCTGATCTCATCTCCATTCTCTCACGCTGTTCGCTCTGATGAATTGGATTTCAAATTGTGTGTCAGACTGATGTGGAGCTTTCTTTCTTTTTAGTATTTTAGGATTTATGGAAATAAAATTGCAGTGCTGCCCTGGAAACTTGAGTTAATGTTTATTCCCTTTTTTCAAAACCGCAAAATGACTTGGGAGTTTCTTAAAGTCGGTGCATCGTCCGTCCTGTCAGGTGTTCATGCATTAACCATGACTGTTGTTTTTGTTTAAAGTCTTCAGCCTGAGACATTCACCTCTCTGCTCTGTTCACTCTCTTCACTCTCGTCTAGCTGAGGAATGCCAGACTGATGCAGACAGCTTCCTTGTTCCCATAGCTGTCGGAGTTGCCCTGCTTGTTCTCATTGTTATCGTTCTGCTGGCCTATTTCATCGGGAGAAAGAGAAACATGGCCGCTGGCTACGAGTCCTTCTAGTTAAACTTCCCTCCTATCGATCTTAAAGCTTTACAAGGGAATAACAAGTGTTTTGCCTCGCTGCCTTTGAATGATTGTGTTTTATTAATGTTGCCACGTCTGCCTGACTGTATTCATAAAGGAAAAGTTTGACATTTTGGGGGGAAAATGCTAATTTGCCTTCTTGCAGACAGTGAAGACATAACGTGTTGATTAGTGCACTCTTTCCTGTCTTCGTGCTAAGCTAAGCTAAGCTAGGCTAACAGATTCCAAAGTTCTCGTCTTTCCCAACATGTCAAACTACTCCTTTAAGAATGTCTTTTGTTCATGCTGCCTGAAATTAAAGGTCCCATATTGTACAAAGTAATACGTCCATGTCTTGTTTGATTTTAAAAGCGGGTCTTGTTGCTATTTGAATACTGTGAAAGTATCAAAACACTCAGCGGAGAAAATATTCATTAAAAAAACGCCTTTAAACAAGCAGCCAGGACTCCCTTCCTGTTGTGATGTCACAGCCATACAGTCGCCTGCTCAGGCCTGTGAGAACTGACCAATCAGAGCAGACATGGGGGGACTTAAAGAGACGGGAGCGTTTAGACAGTGGATGAATAAAGATCCTGCAGTCATGTCAAAATAAAAGCATGAACCTGAAAGTGATGATAATACGGGACCTTTAATGTTCATCTTAAATAATAAGTATAACCAGGTGTGTGACTTCCTGTTTGTGCCTCAACACTTCTGTCTAATTTACACTACATTCACCTGATGATTCCACTTTTTTTCCCGGGCTCTGATCTCTCTTTCTTGCTGCACTCTGCTTCTTTTTCTCTTTATGGAATACAAAAATCCTAAATCCGGTTTTCTGCTGACTAAAACACTAACCTTCTGTCTGTCTATCTGTCTCTCTGTCTGTCAGCTGAGGAATGCTTCCTGGACTCTGATTTGAGCTTTTTGGTGCCAATTGCAGTGGGCGTGGCACTCAGCTTCCTAATCATCCTTGTGCTTATCTCTTACCTGATTGGCCGGAGGAAGAGTCGCACTGGCTACCAGTCTGTATAATCCAACCCCCCCGCCGCTGCTTCTTCTTCTTCTTCTTCCTCTCGCACCCCTCTCCGCCCTCACAGCTCTTAAAAAAAGAAACACCTTCCCGACCTCTTCAGTGCATCAGAAGCCTCCCAGATTCCTGCTTCTTTCTGTCTCCCTCAAAATAACCTTTAGCTTATTTCTCGTAAAAACGGTTTGAAATTTATCCCAGCAAGCCACCCCGATTGTTTTCCTCAGTTTTCTTTTTCTTTTTTTTTTTTCTTTGCTTTGATGCCAATGACTGAAGCAAGTACCAAAACATTTATGATCAATATTGCATCGTTTGATTGTAGATTGCATGTTTTGAAAAATTAAAACTTCTGGCTGTGAGTAGCCGTCCACCACCTCCTCCTCCACCTCCTCCTCGTCCTCCTCCTCAGAGAGCCCTCCCTCCTCCCTCCGACCCCAGAGAGGCTTTTTCCTCTCGGTTTCTGTGCTGTACAATAGTATATGTGTAAATTACTCTCTTGTATAGAATGAATGACATTGATTTTTGATGACGTGAATGTACGAGCAAGCTAATAGGATACACTACTGTCATTCACATCCCAGACGCCACTGTTTTCATGTTTTCTTTAACCACCATGTGACATAATTTAACAGCTAAATGAACCCACTGTTGCACATGTATCGCTTCATCACTTTTAGCTTGAAAAAAGGGACACTATCTTATCATGACACTTTACCAGCATTGGGACCACTTTTATTGTTTTTGTTTGATGTTAGGTGTTTGTTTCCGTCACTCATGTCAGGAAGATTTAGGACTTATTGACTTTAAATGTACAATTCTTCTGAAAAAAGAAAAACGTTCACATTTGAGTATTTTGGTAAATCGATTTTAATGTCGTTCCTTTTGTAATCCCATGTGACTTCACAAGTCAAACAACAAATGGATATCGTGGCTGAATCTTCTTGAACGTGGTTTAAATTGAACCTACATAACCAGAATCGAACTTTCAATTTTGAATTTGCTCTTGATTTTTTTTTTTTAAATTGTTCAGAGTGAGATCCCGGTGAAGACCACGAGAGATACTTCTAAATTCAACATTTTGTTTGAACTGATCCTCGGTTCTGTACGTTCGTCCGCTCCCCCTCGACAGTTTCGTGCCTTTCTGTTGTGCACCTCTGAGTTGCTTGCTTGAAGCTTGTCTCCATTTGATGAAGAATGTGATATGATGAGCTTGTCTAACACAAGTGGGGAACAAAATTAAATAAAGTTTCGTTCTTGTTTTGTATCACTGTCGTTCTTTTAACGGTCTGTATCCCAGCTGAGAACTGGGCCTTGAGGCTAATAGCAGCAAACTAAACATTCACGCTGGTGCGATTGCTCAAACTGTTCGTTCGACTTTGATCTGCAGTGTGCTTTTTATAACCCGCGATGTTGCACAGAGGCACGACTCCAGATATTATTGGCAGGTGGGCAGGTTTACCCAGAGGTCACGCCGATTGATTTCAGCTTATCTTATTACTGAGAGTAGTTTGGAGAGAAGGTTAACCTGTGTGTTGCATAACAGTAAATGCAAAATAACCCATTATTTTACTTGAATTATTGACTCACCTGCACTTTGTACTTGATGAAGGTGACAAAATACAGACATGACGTTAAAGCTTTGTTAATGAGTCGGCTGTTAACACGTTCTGTTGGACGGTCCAGACTGAAGCGTCTCAAGAACTGTTGACAGGATGACCAGGGGACGTTTTGTGATCTCCTGACTTCTCTACTGGTGCCACCACGAGGTCCACATCTGTGATTCTGTGATACAGCTCAGCAGCTGTAAGATAAAATGTGATGCCTTTACTTTGCATCTAGCACCATGATCACCAGTGCTTTCATAATGTGCAAAACTAATGAAGTTCCCGACATCTTCAGCTGTCGTGTGTGTTGCCTGCTCATCAGCATGGTAACAAACTAAACTGATATTTGTTCGCATTTAGCTCAAAGTCAGTTCAAGTCGGTTTCATTTATATTTTGACAATTCACAGCAAAAGCTATGACAAGTGGAGCAGGTCTATACTCTTTAATTAATTCAATTAAATAGATCCAACATTTCCGCCCCATGAGTAGGTCTGCGTGCCTTTGAACAGGTGGAAACCTCCAGCAGAACCGGACACAGTGGTGGGCGGCCATCTTCCTCGACTGGTATTCCAGCAGAGCTATGCCCCACGTACAGGATCCCACTAACATGATTCTGTGGCTTATATTGAAAAAAACTGTAGTAAGGATGTACTTTATGTTACAGGAACAATACGTTCACAAAATAAACATTCCCTTCGTTAGCCCAGTTACAGTTTCTAATAAACAAAATCTTATAAAACCACTGTAAAAGAAATCAAAATTGGGAGGTGCTGCATACAAACCGCTATACAAATACAGGCTGTGAGAATCCAAATGACTAATGATAATGAGTGTTTTCAACGTGTTTTACATCTCTGGGATCTCTGGTCAGCGTGAATCATTTTCTGTAGCAGACGTCTGGAAAGTAAAAAAAAAATAATGAGCAGAAGACGTGTGAAAAGACTGTAAATCATATTTTAGACGGTGGCTGTTTAAATGTATTTGCCTCCGGATAAAATTCAAGGCGTCACAGTAACTTTACTGTTGGCAGAGCTCTTCCGAAAGTGACACTTGAGATGTGCTGAATGCTTTTCTTGAAACATGCTGATGAAACACAAGCTGATGTCGAGTCTTGGTGGAAGAAAACGTGCAGTACGTACCAGAACATTGTATTTATTATAAGAACTATGATAGGAATAAATACAACATTGATGCCAAGTTTAGTAGCACAGTTCAGGCAGGATTAATACTATCACAACATAGTTACACTTTTTTTTTTTTTTTAAATGGTACAAACCTTTCCAAACTACTTCACAGTACAGTATGTCTCTTTATTGATCAGTCTTGTGTAGTATTTCATTTTCAAAAGCAAAATGTTTTTACAAAAGAAAGGCAAGAAGTGGCTGGTGATGCTTTATCATAAATGTATAATTCTGCTCTATTCAACAAAAATATAGTAAGAGTGTATTTGCAGTCATTTATTATCTTCTTTTTTCTTTTTTTACTGTGTAAGTACAGTACAAGTCCTGCTTTCAGTGTTTGCATGATAGTTCTTTGAATTCTTACAATATACATGTTTGAAAAATATAATGCAAAACAAATTAGTACACTTTATCACACAAAAAATGTGCACACGAAACCATAATCTAACCCGATAAAACAATACTTCTAATCGCCTATTAATGGTTTAAGTCTTAATTGGATTTGCATAGCCAGAAACGCTAACTATTGGGCAGAGTGTAATTTAGTTTGATTAATCTTTGCTAAGCGTTACAAAATATCAGGAATTGAATTGTAACTCACTCTACGCACTTGTCCTGTGCTCAGCACTGTTTGTTGTGGGTGCAGGTGCCGAAGCACGCTCAAGGTACAAAGATACAACAGAAACACAAGAGTAAATATCTACTTCTTGAGGAATTCACAGCAGAAGACACGGATATTTAGGTGAAAGATGAGGAGAGGGAAATTACATATTTCACGGGAAATAATACTTCAACATCATTTTTTTTTTTTTTTTTTTCTTGTACATTTTCCTGCCTCATTGTCACGGGAGCATCCTGCTGGCAGCGGCGTCTTCGCCCTACGCTCCGACGTCCAAGGAGAAGGTCACGCTGCCCAGGTAGCGGTCAGTGGGTGAATCGTTGATGATGCCCTTCCCGTTCAGTTTGCATTGTACTTGGATGTGAGTGTCGTACTGCAATCTTGAAAAACGCACAGCCACCACCGGCGCGGAGTAGTTTACCTGAGGTCAGGACATGACGGGTGTTATTTCAGTGTTTGCATGCCACAACAGTTTTTTTTTTCCTCAGTGATGAAACTCTCACTCACATGTCTGGTTTTCCCGTAGTATGGATAGTACTTCAGGTCAAAAATGCTTTTAGGAAAAAATTGGATTTCTCCCAAAGCCTCCGGAGGTCCTCTCTGAAAGACGAAGAAGTTACTTTTGACATTATTTTATTGACACGTCGATGAGATAAAATTATGACCATGACATTGATATGATACTGTACCTTAACTCCACAAGTGACATTTATTGGTTTGCCCCTGCCGGGTAAGTAACCAAGAATCTATTGAAAAGTAAGAATAGTAAGAAAAAAAGTGTCATCGTGCAAACAGAAAACACTCTCCAGAAATATTTTGGTTCTTCCATTTTGGTTCATGGTGTCTTGAACACTAAACACCAATAGATGCTGGTTGAAACGGTTCAGTGTGCAGATAACCTCTCATTTCTCTTTGAATGCAGTTGTGCTGTACTTTTCCTCGAGGTGAACTCCAGCACGATAATGTCTTTACATATAAATAATAAAAATATCATGCAAACGTAACTGGCATTAAATATAGAAGAAGTGCCCAAAACTCTCCCCAATGTAGTTTTCGCCAGTGTTTGTTGGTTTGTAATCTGGATGACACAAAAACTACTGAACAGATTTCCACAGAACTTGGATGGTTGAAGGGTTTGGGCCCAGAATACAGCCCGTCAACTTTTGGTGAGGATCCTGATATTTTTTCTCACTTTCTTTCACATTTAGGGCGTTTTTTGACATTTTGTTAATTTCTCAGCGAATAATTTGATGTACAAAATCAGCTGTATTAAGGTGGCTGGTATCTATGAGAACAGTTTGCTGTGGATCTGGTGATGCTGTTATGGATGGTTTAAAATGTTGAGTGATACAGAGCTATTGAGTTTTATATTGAATAAGGAATCATTGATCAATTAAATTAAATTAAATTAAATTAAATCAAAGGGGATCGTTGGGCCTTAGAAGAGGTATACTCTCTACGGAGTGGCCAGTTCTGCACGTGTTTCCATTCAGCACGTTAACGGGACCTAAAGTATTTCACTTCGTGGCCACAAGATGTCACTCACTATGAAAACCTGTGAGCTTCAGCGGTCCACTCTGTCCCGGCTGTTTCGTGTTCCCTCTTTTGTTTCTTGTGCTGATATACGTGATTGCACTTCATAGTGCACAGTTTTACAGGGTTTGGTGGCTGACACTAATCTTACCCGGTTCATTCGAAGGAGGACGCATGGCCTTCCCTGAGAATAGCCATAGTGGGGGTCCTTCAGCCCCGAACAGTCCCCCAACCAGGACCTCTTAAACTGACACGCTTTGCGCTCCGCGCTCTCCTCCAGGTCGTCCTGCATGAAGTATCTGTCCTGTGTGCAGTGGATATTCTTCCTCTCCTGAGCGGCATCGTTATACGCTGCAAAACGGAGAGCAGGGAGAAAGAGGAGAGCAGAGAGGGAGGGAGGCAGAATGAAGAGAGGAGGGCATAAATAAACCCCTGCTACAGCAATCCCCTGCCAGACTCAGGCCTCTGATTAAGGAAGCTTGACAAAAGCAGGCCGTGAAAAAAAAAAACGCTTTGAATTGCTGCACTTTGCCCACAAAGAGGCTTCCCTTCCCAGCATGCCCTGCAAGAACTAAATGGAAAACGAGGACAAAGGTGGTGAAGATGAGGATTAACTCGTTGCACGCCCGCTTCGTTTTAAACCTCATCAGAGTGACTTTGAAATTATCGGCCACAATCAGAAACCTCTGATGACTCACATTTTAGATATTCATCCATTGACCTCGCGTACTTCTTCCAGGATTTGCGATCAGAGGCGTTGAAGGCGATCTCGTGGCCTTCTAGGTGTGGGGCCATCGTCATACCTGCCAGTGGAGACGCAGAGACAGTCAACTGTGCTGAGACTCAAGTAGAAGCAACAGAAAGACGGACACTGGCGCTAGGCTTGGGCGATATCCAACATTTTATATCACGATATTTCTGTCCTGCCACTGTATCGAGTCAGACGATACATCATGGCTGCTTCATCCGGTCAATTAACCTTCGGGAAACTCTGTCTCATTCCCAGCTCGTCAAATATTGACGTGCATTGCCTTGACAGCCCAGCGTGAATTTTACTTTCCAAATAAAAGCCTGAAGATGCCATAACAGCTGTTCAATATTCGATAAAATCGACGCATGTCACGGTCGACGTCGCGATATTTGATAACATCTAATATCTGCCCGAGCCTAACTGGAGCAAAGAGACGAGATCTGATTAGAGTTTGGGCTTATATTTACCTGGTGGCATCACTCTATCGTTGAAGGTCGGATGGTATGGACTAATAGACCACATGAGGCAAAACAAACAGCCGCCAAACATGGCTGCAAGAAATGTATAAAGTGCAGCATAGAAGAGAAGGATGAGGCCTGAAAGAGGAGAGAAAAAACGGGAGTTATTAAAGCATAAAGTTGGTTACATAACAGACATCTCCCAATAAATCAGATCTGAATGGAGAGAAACAAAGAACTTTCCACTTTTTTTTCCTCAGACTGTGTGGTCTGTCTGAACTCCAGCTACTGTCCCTGATCAGGACAGTCACTAATTTGTTTACTGACACAAAAGCACTACTGTCCCTTTATGTCTGGAACTTGCAAATAACCCCAATAGTTTCTGTACTTAATGCACTGTACTGAGCTTATGTGGGAAATAAAGAAACCTCTAGAACCGTCATTGTGCTGCAATTTTCAATTAACAGTCCATTAGCAACTAATCAAGCCAAACGTGCCCTAAATTAAATGGCTTTTGCTGTGCAGGCAATTTCACAGGGGACTAGCTGCAGCCAGCCTTGCGTCCCCGGAGCCACAAAGGCCTTTCTGTTTGAGCTCAGTGAGAATTCTCCCAGCTGTCCTTTCACTCAGGAACACAGTGAACCTCCGGTTGCCATCGTAGTGAAGGTCTTTTGCAGCCATAGAGGCCCGGCCAGCTCCAAGGAGCCCCAATCACCCCACTCTGGTATTGTGTCCTCTCTTACACACTCGTCTCACAGCACACACAGCACAGACTTCAAACTCAGGGCCTTTCTTCCTCGGACACATGGGCCCCACTCCTCCACAAGTGTGCACACACTGGTTGTGTAGCTGAAACGAGCTCTTCTTAGCCCCCTGCATGGGATCCGGCATTTCAGCTTATGGCACAGTTAATACACACTTTCCTCGGATATGCTCTCTTCTAAACTGTGTTGGATCATGTTTTGCCATTGTGTGGCAGTGGAGCTGCGGGAGGGGAGGGGAGGGGGGGGGCCCAGCAGCGTCACGCGGCAACTACCCTGGAATACCAAGAGGCTGCTCCATCATCATTGACTCAACAATCTCGTCCAGTCTGTCACTTCTGCCAAAAAAACACAGTTCGCCCGCACCACCGCCATTTGGCAGACGGCACTATGGAAGAAAAGACGAGAGCATCTCTACGTGTTTAACTGCAACTGAGGGGCCATGAGCATGTTAAGTTCAGCGATGAGGTCGCCAGGGCTTTGGGAAAGAGGCTGTGGAGAGCATGGTAAGATGTAGAGGAATGTGATTCCTGGCCAATGTGAGGCCCGGAACAGTGCACTCCCGCTGGGGATACGTCCCCAGGCAGTCTGTTTTTGTCGGGACACTCTGAATCGTCCATGCACCTATGTAAACATTGAGCATAAGGACACACACACACTCGCGAGCACAGTGAGCAGAGTCACTGGACTGCAGAGACATTTCTCACCCTCTAAACTGAACCCGAGCGCATCTTTTAAAGACGTTCAAACACCAAGTCAGAGCTCGTTTTAAGATGATTCAACACACACACACACACACACACACACACACACTCAACATCAGATCTGTAATCATTGCACACACGCATTAAAGACGACGTACTTTTGCATCAATCCAAACAACACAACACAAAACCTGTCTTTCCTCCATCAACTCACTCCAGCTCTTCCCGGAGCGACCCATGAATTCGTTGGTCTCTGCATTCCACAGGTACGTCTTCAGGTCGTCTATCTTCTGGTGGAGCGTCCTCTTGGGTAACGGCCTGCGCTTCCATCTCTCAAAGTTCAGGTCTTCCTGCTCTAGAGGCTGGTGCTCGGCCAACTCCTCCTGCTCTTCCTCCAGCTCTTGGCCATGTTTGAGAATCACTTTGTGAGGCTGGTGGAAAGAAGGAGAAGAGAAAAAGCCCTCACCACACATATTCTCAACTGCTAAGCTCTGCAGTCGACCTGTTTTTTCTTTTCAAATCACTGCGGGAAAAAAAATGGCATGCCTTCTGCTCCGAGTATGACCGATGATATAAACTGCCAGAGAGTGCTCTGCATATTAATGAACATCGCACTGCTGGTCCTGTCCCCTGTTTCTGCAAATTATAAACCCGCTGGTGACCTTTCTGGCACTCGTTGGGAGAGCTGACCTCCTCTGAGTGGACCCTCCTGCTTGGAGCAGCAGCTGCAGACAGCAGAGCTGGAGGGTCACTCTGACAGCCAGATGTTACTCACTGTCTCTCAGCATCCACGGGACAGGACACACAGATCCCAGAGGAACTACAAGTCACTTCATTTTGTGAGAGATTGGCCTTTAAAATAATCTGCTGTTAAATGTTTAAAATGCTGTTGTGAGCTTTGAGTTTGTGCCTAGAAAACCTTTTGGATGATTGAGTTAATTACAACTGTGCTTTCTTTCTTTTTTTTCTTTTTTTCTCAAAATGTCCTTAAGTGCTAGAAGACAAGTGCCTTAATATCTGCTTGTGTGAATAAAGTGATGGCAAGTTACATGTTTTCTATTCAATTTCAGCACTTACAACACTTGGTGGATGGTTTTTAAGGAGCGTCTCGTCAGCTCCTCCCTCTGTGGAACTGGGCTCCATATTCTTCACAGAAAAGAAAAAAACAAAGGTACTTGTTATACCAACCTCATCTACCAGTGCCACCGAAGAGAAGCGACACATCTTTTTTTTTTTCTCCTTTTCAAAACTTTCTCACAAGCTATAATGAACGACTTTCATCCAGAATCAGACACAAGAAAAATTAATTGTTTTCAGCTGCAGCAAATAGAACATCAATAAAAGTTCTGACATACCTGAAGTTTTCTTTTCAATAAAAACGCGGGTTATTATGTCGAAGAGCCCTCTTTGACCCCCAGAGGAAGAAAAAAAAATAGTGTTTGTCAAAAAGTGTTTGGGGATTTCATTAGAAAGTTTAAGGCATGTAAAGGGGACCGGGTTGGAGAACCTCCTTCAACTAGGCGCGCATCATGGTGAATGAACGCTGGACAGAGAAAAACTGGGGGTGGGATGCAAAGTGCTTTTTTTTATTGGTCCCGGAGACGTTTTGGCAGCGACCTGGACCACAGAACTGCATTCTGTACACGCACACCATCACCCATTGTCTGCTAAGCTGGGCTAAGACTGAAGCAAAACCTGCCTGAATGCAATATTTACAGCTTAACCCCGACACAAGACACTGTTGTCGATCATTGTCTGGCTTGCGTAATGTACGCGCGTAAAGACGCACGGCCGCTTATTTCCTCTGATGGTTCAATATTATTATTACTATTAATCTGACGTGTGTTAAACGTGAATCAAGTGCATCACGGATGTACTGGCCGTCATGCGGCGTTGCCCCTGCACATGCATGCATACTAATCCAGTTGCCAACCTCCATTAAAGGCTCCTGCAACAACTGCTCACCAGAAGCTTCCCTCTGCTGAGGTTCAAGTCGTCCTCCTGTCTGACCCCATCTGCACTCCG
>OMLP01012969.1:0-19665 GCA_900302685.1 Spondyliosoma cantharus | reverse complement strand
CACACACACACACACACACACACACACACACACACACACACACACAGGAGCAGGAGCAGGAGCAGGAACAGTCATAAGCCTCTGCAGGAAATCTCATAAATAGGAGCCCAAAACTAAACAAGAGTAAAACTAATTAAACACAGAGGCCAAGTAATTTACATCAATGGTGGGCTCTCTCACACACTCACACACTGTTTTGTTCATTCATACATAACGCTGATGATGAATTATAAGAAGCTGCTCCAGCAGTATGAACATATGACTTCAAAGGGAGAGTCACAACAGACCATTACACAAGTGCAATCTTATCTCGTCTAAAAGTGAGAAGTCAGTCATAAAACACCCTCCTCTGCCTCTGACTGGCTGGAACTCTTAGCCTTGGGTTTGTTATGTTTAGGCACGAGGAGTGGGACTGGTGGGGCAGGTCATGCCTTCGCAATGCTGTGAAAAAAAAACAAATATTCACCTCGCTCTGCTTCTGATTGGCTTACCCTAATATTCTTACACCAACCAACAAAGGCAACCAATCAGAGCCAGAGTCACGCAGGTCTTGCCAAGTAAAGCTTTGGGGTCCATAATAACATCACCAAGAGCTGAAAATTTTAGTGTGAGCTACAGCTCAGCGACAGACTGTTGTCCAGGAAACTGACCAGTAGCACAAAGACCCACTGAACCACAGAATGAGTCATTGACAAATAAAAACAGCAGTACTGAAGACCGAAACTTGAGCATGCATTGTTAAAGAATGGTATTAAAAAATATAGAAACAGAAGAGTCTTGAGTCAATGCGCTAGTGGCAGCTAAATGAAACCAACCGGATTACTGAACCGGTCTTGCCATCAAAGCTGATTCTCTGCCCACCCACTGTACCTTCAATTGTGTTCTGTGCAATTACAAAAACTATTTGCCCCGAATATTTGCACTTCCTCAAATGCTTCCCTGAGTGATGCACTGTATGTGTGGTGACTGCAAAATAAACCACACTGAAGTTGAGCAGGGTGTGAAACATTTTAACTGGAATTGTCTCTTTTCTTTCTTTTTTTTTTTACAAACAAAAACTTATGCCATCAAAAGAATCAGTATTCTATTGATGGCATAGAATACTGATGTGTTCATAAATGCAAAAAACAGCGATTTCTGTCCCGTCAAAAGCCACTTTGGTGAGGGCATGATAAGTAAGAATATCTTGTATGCTATGAACCATATTTCACTGTATTAAATGGGACCAGTTTGATTGTGAGATCAAAGTGTAAGGTGTGTGTAGAGAAAAGGAAGTGGGGAGAGGAATGTATACTTTCTGGAAAACAGCCACAGTAATTAAGTGGCTGTTGGGGAAAACTGAGTATCTTGAAGAGCCTGTTTTTTTTTTGGAAATATTTTTTTGGCCTTTGGCTTTTATTGACAGAACAGCTGAAGACATGACAGGAAACAGGTTGAGAGAGAGGGGGAGTGACACGCAGCAAAGGGCCTCAGGCCTGGACCCGAACCTGGGGCCGCTGCAGCGAGGACAAAGCCTCTGTACAGTACATGGGATGCCCGCTCTACCCACTGAGCTAAATGGTGCCCCTTGAAGAGCCTGTTTAACCGTGGAATCAGAGCTCAAAAGAGTGAAAATTGTACTTGTTAAGTTGCCAAAGACACATCTATATTTGGATTTTCTTGTTGCTGTGTTTCTTCTGGACATTAGCCGTTAGTGCTTGATAAACCTTATTATCTTTTTCTCGTTCGGTCACTTTCACTTTCATAATGTCTGTTTCAATCAGTCTTTAAATATATATAGCACCTTTCAAACAAATCAATATGCAATTCAAAGTGCTTTACAAGTGATTGAGAAAACATGGTATAAAAACAGGTTTAGAGACCAATGCACAGCAATTGCAATAAACTGAATAGATAAAATAATACAAGATAAAGAATAATAGATAAAAACAAGCAATACAAGTCGTGAGAACAGTAAAATACAACATTGCACGAAAATCTTATTAAAAAGTTTATAAAATGTAATATAATAACAATGACAACTACAACGACGACGACAGTAAAATGTAAATAAATTGATTGAAATAAGTATGAACAATGATGATGAGATGAAGGAGCGATGCTACCTGCTGAGTTCATTCATGACGATGATGAGTTCTGCCAAACCTCCTACGTCATCAGCGCGCGCCTGCTATGTGGCTCGCGCCATTCCTACAAGCGTGTGTTTCCATCCCTCATTACATTGCCAGTGGTGGAGCGTCTACAGCCACTGTTGCAAGCACAGACCCTGCTTTTCTACCGCCAGTCTCTTAGGTGAGTCCGGTTTGAGGTTTCAGTTTTGAGACATCTGCCTGAAGGAAGAGGTTATTTGGCATGACGGACGTTGTCGGCCCCTGGTTCCGTGCTGGATAAGTTTAGCTCGCTGGCTAGCCCAAAGTTAGCTTTAGTGTTTGGGGTGTGCACGCTTGGGGGACTCAGTGTCGCCCGTTTCACGAGTGAATGTGCTGTTGTCTTCATTGCATACTAGATGACAGGGGCAGAGAGCGATACTAAAGCAACCCGAGCTACCAAACTCATCTGGGAATCAAACATGTTAATGTAAATGGTACAGCTGCTGCTCCCCTCCGACCCTTTACCATTGAGCATGTTTTGGTCCCCCTTTGCGTTTTCAAAACAAGCTAGCCCACTTCGAAGCACGCCTCTTATCAGATATGATAACCAAGATGTTAAAATCTTTATCTTAACAACGTCCCCATGCTGTGACAGAGAGAGGCCCGCGAATGCACAAAGCTGTGTTTTGTAATAGGGCCAGGCAGGTGGTAACTCGACTTCTGTCAAATCAATCTTATTATCGTGAGTTACGTTTTTGTTCGCTGAGCTAAAGCTGTAAACGTTTAGCCTGTACGGACGTCAGAGGATGGTTATGTCGCAGCCACCTTTCTCGTTCACTCAGCCAGCATTTGACAACTAAGCTAGCTAGCGGCAGAGGCCATCGCATATGCAAAACACCCGACACTTAGCTGGCTAACGCTGGATAAGCCCCTCAGTGAGCTCAATGTTGACTTGAGAGGTTCGTTCGCACAGGTGTAACAGCTAACGTTAATGTTAGCTACGACACAACAATTACTCGACTGTTAGCGTCACGTCGACAAGCTACCTGTTACACAATTTACACAATTGCTCAGCAAATTGCCTATATATGTCAACAGGCAAGTTTCTTGATTTGCATTCTTAGAATATGTGGTGAGAGTGCATGGATTTATCTCCTGGTTTAAACAGTGTGTAAGGGGAATGACGTGTGCACAGGTGAGACATGATGGGCTTTAATTAAACTGGAATCTGGCATTGTTAAATCTTTTACAGGGGACATCTTGCATATCACAGTGTGGAAATATATACTCCTAAACTGGACAGAGGACGTGGAATATTAGCTTAATATGCAGTTTTTGCTGAAAGGATGAATGACAAGCCAAAAGGAAGAGGATTCATGAAAAATCGTAGGAAGTGGCAGTGTGCTGAAGGATGCAAAATATTGTAAACGTGGAGCCCAACTGCATTTCTTCACTAAAAGCTGGGAGTTAAACTGCATTGCTGGCATAACTCTTTATATAGAAGCAGCCTGAGAAGCTAGAGAATGAGCCGCCATCATCACGGCAAACCTGTGATGACCCCTGGAAACATGCAGCTGTTTGAGATGTGATAATAGTAGAAGTAGTTTAGTTAGACAGACACACATGCACGTGCAGGATTAAGCCCTTGTTCAGACTGCCAGCCCAAATTTGCCATATCCAGAGTGCCTGGGTTGATTTTAGAAAGCAGTTTTTCTTTCTTTTCTTTTTTTTAGCGTAATCTTTGCCATTGAGCCCTTCTCAGAAATGACAGCCCAGTGCTCGGTCTTAACATGATACAGCATGGTGGAGTTTTACTATTTTAACTGACGTGTAGCATCACACAATTTATATTTGACTTTGTTGCCTTTCTGGAGACAATGAATGTTCCCAGACTGAGATTAATTTAGCGCTGTAATTTCTCATGTTTTTGCATCGGAAAGCCATCAGATTGAGTAGTTACTAACTCCTACGTCATTACCTCAGCAACCAATGGTTTAATGGTCTGATCAACCAGTGTCTGAAATGATCTTTTTGACTCGCAGCCTAAAGGGGACTAGTTGATGGAAAAAAATCCACAGACCAAGCATAATTTTTCTCCCGGCCAAAATGAATAGATTTCTTTGTGTGTTTTCTTTTCAGCACGTTTAACTGAGATCATAAGGTATTATCATGTTGAATACAAACTTAAAGGTGTTGCAAGAGCATAATTTGAAGCCACCTTATTTTACGATAGTTAACAAGGTTAAGCCTGAATATAAATCAAGATTACTTGATCTCACACACAAGTATTTGCTGTGAAATGTATGTTTTGGATGCTGTAGCATTTTTATCAGCTTAAACTTCCACATGAGACCCTCCTCCTCTCTCTGTCTGTAGTCACCACTTTATCATCTGTCTGTGTCCTGCCCACAACACTACCTGATTGGTTACAGGTCAAGAGTAGCTTGTCAACACTGTAGGCTACTACCTCACAGACAGGCTCCTTATGGTCTATTTCTGTGACGACACGCATGCTTCATTTCCCAGTTACACCAGTGAAAATGCACAGAGTCATAGCCAATGGGATTTTACTTCAAGTGAGGCAAAGCAACAGCTTTTATTTCAGCTCCAACCTCAATCATTGTCATCAGTTACACTGTTACGATACTGGAATTTCTAACGGTATCACTTCCACAGTGAAAATTAAATTTGCCATCAAGCCTCTCATTTCTGTGCCAGTGGACTTAAAAAAAAAAACCTGGAGGAGGTGTTCACATACATCTCGGCTTCTATCCAGGTTCTCCAAGGATATTTTGGCATCTCAAAACTTGGATAAGTGCTTTTCCAATTCCTGTAAGCAGGATATATTTTGTTTACATGTGCAGAAACATAACAGGGACACCCATTCTGTCCTAAATAGTGTAAGTGTGTAATAACTGCAATAACTGCTGTGTTGTGGTTTGCAGTTATGATCACACCTTAAAACAGTCTAACCCCTTCCTTATAGATTCATTAACTGAATTAACAATTCATGGACTCTTTATTAAAAGAATCAGTCTCTGTTATCTTACAGTAGTGTGGCCAAAGCACTGCAGCCGTATTGTTGTGTGGCAATGAGCATAATTCACATGCCATTTACAGAAGCACACAATGGATCGAGGTACTGGGTATTTCTTTCTGGGCTGTAGATGGCAGCCTTGCTCAGTATTTTCCCCCAAGCTTTTTAACAACTTCACCATACTGTCTCTGCTGGTTTCTCCAGACTTCTACGTTTTCAGGATAATTTGCTTATAAGATAATCTGACTGTTTTGTTAAAAGAAAAGTGTGTTTTTAAGAATGTTATATCTGGAATGATCTGCTACTTATAGCTTCTGACTGTACCATCACAACGTGATCAGTTGACTGACTGACATGTAAGCTGAAGAAGAAGAGAAGTGGGGTATGTTTTGTAGCAGACAGAAATGATCAATCATGTAATATTTTCTCATAAATTTACCTATTTTTGACAAACTCCGTTGGAAATGTGTTCCTCATGAGGAAGGATTCATTATCCCACAGTAGGACTAGTCAGGCAAAGGTTTATTATTCTATGTGAGAATACTTTCTGTAAGGCACAGAGGCTGAGTGACTTAGGTACTTCCTTTTGAAACTGAAAAACACCTTTGGACCTTTGAAGCTGGGTTGCTGGAATATTATCTGGGACATAGAGCAGCTCTTCTCATAGTAGAGATGCCTGCCTGTGTCTCTGTCAGGTGTGCTTTTCTTATTCAGAAAGATTTCTTTCTCTCTCAATGTGTTTGACAGTGATTTTGGCACTGCTTGATCTATAAAGTCAGACAAAGCAAAAAAAGATGTAAAAAGATTTGTAGATGTAATTTGACTGCCTCTGCTTTCAGTTGAGGCTTTGTTATGCTGTTTTTCCCTAAGGTGAAACTAGTTTAAAAGATATTTTTCCTCCGCCCGAACTTTTCACAACAAGTGCAGTGATACTCTTCCCTTGTCTTCTTCTCTCATATTCCCTCCTGCAGATATATCCAGCTATGGATATGGATGGTGCCAGTTCAGTGGTGCTGCAAGCCTTAACCCAGGCTACCAGTCAGGACACAGCTGTGCTGAAGCCTGCGGAGGAGCAGCTCCGACAGTGGGAGACCCAGCCGGGCTTCTACTCTGTCCTTCTGGTGAGGGATGATACCAAATAACTTGAATAAATCTTCAGGAGTGGACACTATTCAAACTGCAATGAAAAGAGATCATAAACTCAGTGTAACTTATTAAAAAAAGCAGGGCTTTGTCGGGTTTTTGCTTATTTCTGATGGTTGGTTGCTAGAAATCTTAAAATTTGGCAAACTCTTGTAAACCTAGCTACTGGCTGGCGGCAGTCCCCCTCCCCACCAGCCCCTATTTTCTGTACAAGCTGTAACTTATCTTCAGGCAGTGAATTGCATCAGCAGTGGGAGACGGACTGAGGACAGGATGAAAGACTGACACTGACTGATGTCTGTGTACTTTCTAAAGTTCACATTGCATTTTGGTGACGGCAGTATAATTTACTTTACTGACGTTTTAGATTAGTTTCCAGTGAGCATTATCGAGCATATGCAGTGACTTTGCTGTTGTAAACTTTACTGTTGCCCCTCTGGAAACAATATTTAGTTGTATTTAAAATCAAAATTCTGTTTAAAAACCTTTTCTGAATGTATTCTGTAAAAAAAAAAAAAAATTACTATCAATGATCAATCAATCAATCAATGAAATGAAATCAATTGATGAATAACCAGGTCCATTAAAGTATAGATAAGATGGGGACAAACTAGCAATTCATTGTTGTATATTATGAGCCGAGTATATCTGAGTGTATCTTGGCTGAATGATATTACGCTGTCACATTTGCCATCCATGTGTTTGCGTAACTGTAAATTAAACTATTGTGGGGTATTTCTTTGTTGATCAGTTCTTAACAGAAGGAGAATATCTTTCAATCTGCACAGTCAACAAATCACAAGATTGCAAAAGGTATGGAAACAGACAGAAAGAAGATTTTTAAGAATTCAACAAAGCTTAGTCTGCGGTCATCCTCTATGCCCTGACAAGCACTTAACTTTTGGTATACATATATTATCACAAAGCCTACGTTGATCCAAAAAAAAACCCACTCAGAAAATAGGCTTGCTTCTCTGTCTCAGCAGGGGTTAAATCGGAAGATGAATTTCAGTTTCATGTGCATTCAGTAGAGAAATTGGCCTAGGGTGTGTTTTGTCTAGCCAAGCACAAAGACTTATTCTGTTATTCGAAAATGTATTATTTTCTGTATTTTTCTTTTAGAGATGATAGGGATTACAAGCAAAACAATGTCCTGTTTAAGTCAACGTATGTCCTAGACGACACATTTTTCAATAAAACTGATAAAAAGGCTTGTGTAATATTTAATTTGTCTGACTTGTCTGACACATCATCTAATCTATACGCGGTATCTGCATTTCAAAATGAACAATAAAAGGAACCTTGTGTAAGTCAGTCAAGTTCTTGTGCCTGTCTTGAGGCCAGATTAAGATAAAAATGAAGCTGAATCCTCAAATAAGTATCACGGCAAGCGATTCCAGATGAACTGTTAAAACAGAGAAGCAGATTTTTATTACATGTGAAATCCAGCGCGGAAGAGATTCCCTCTCAAACAAGAATGAGAGAAAGTCAAACCTCGAAACAAAGATAGTATAAAATAAATGATAACATTTCAGGATTTGGAGGCTGTTAAGTCTTCTGTTTATGCTCCACCATCTTTAAACCTACCTCTTTAAAATCAGATTTACTATATAGACACGATCAGCAGCTGGAGCTGCTGCTGTGACAAAATAGACCCTTACCACCCAATTGTTGCAATGTGTGCCACAATATCTTACTCGTAAGCATAACTCCTTCAAATCTGAACACAAAGACGTGGTTCATGCGACTTGCACTCTTGGAGGATGTCATTATAGCGAATAAATGTCCGAAATTTGAAGGACGCTCAAGTTTTCTTAAGTATCTAAGTGATTCATTTTTTTGTATCACTACTGGGTGCATTACAAACAGGAAAAGTGAATAGCTAATTTGCCAAAAATGTGATCAAACAGGCAAATAAATGGGGTTGAAATATTAGCCTACAGCTTACTCTCTAACTCCATGTAAACTGTCGGGGTTAATCATGCTCCATTAATGGAAAATCCATTTTTATGAACTATTTAATGCATTTAATACATTTATTTTATATAGTGCTTTTCAGGTACTCAGAGACACTTTACAGGTTAAAACAGAAGTATAAAAACAACACTATTAACACTTTTGTCATTACTGTGTCCCAAAGGCATTTTTAAATGGCTTATGGTGGGGCTATGGTGTTATTGGTGACACAAAAAAAATATTGTTTTAATTTAGCCTGTGCTGCCATGGTCCATGTCAGTTTAGCCAAAGGCGTGCAATGTACCCTGTCTCCTTTAATTCAGGAGAGTTATGTCTCTGTTCATCACTACAAAGACGGTACAGCTGGGACAGCATCGATAAATCAAATGTCAGCCAGGCCAGCAAAAATTAAGTTGCACTAATACATCTAATAAAAGTTTAAAAAGTGGAGTGGGAGCGGAGTTCAGATTCAATTCAATAGTTGCACTGTGCTGCCCTGCTAATAGTCTTCCGTTCCCTTGATACAGCAGAGCGATGTTATGAACCATTTGATAAGACATTTTTCTCCCTACATATCCTAAACTTGAAAAGTAAGAGGCAAGAAGAGCCGCAGCACTTAATTGGCAGAAAAACTAATTACCAGCTATTTTAATTATCGATATGTTTCAAGCAAAAATGGCAAACATTTGCTGGCACAAGCTTCTTAAATGTTGGGATTTGCTGCTTTTCTTTGTAATGTGTGATAGCGATGAAGAGTGTTTGGTTTTTCTGACTGATGACTGAATAAAAGAAGCACGTTGAAGACGTCCCTTTGGGCTCTGAGGACGGGCAATGAGCAATGCGATGCATTTTTTAATCATTTGCAGACTAAACAACTAATCAATTAGTCATAAAAATTATTGTTAGATTACTCGAACATTTAAATTGTCAGTTGCAGACCTACAGCCCAAATTCCGGTCTATGATAATACTGTGCTCCTCTCTTTGGAGCTCCTATCTTTGTGGTGAATAGGTGAATTTTTAGCACTTTGAAGAAATAGAACTGCATTAGTGTGTACAACTCAGACACTTGTACTCTTACATATATCACAATTAAGGGTCTGCATCATTATTCTTCAGTTTGGTTAGACTTGGCCTTTTGCTTTTGTCAAGTCTGGGCTGTGACACAGCATTAATCTGAGTCAGTCTTTCAAATTGCCTGGTATTACTAAGTGGAATAAATGTTAGCTAAGCATGTATATGTTCTTCCCCCTATAGAATATCTTCAATAACCACATGCTGGATGTGAACGTCAGGTGGCTGGCTGTGCTGTACTTCAAAAATGGCATTGACAGATACTGGAGGAGAGTAGCGCCTCAGTAAGTGCCTGCTCCTCTTTCTTGTTCCCTATTGCTGTCAGCGTCTCATTTTTTTCTTTATTTTTCTTCCATACCCTTCCACTGCTTGTCTCCATTCTCTCCTCCTTACTGTCTCTATTCATCAGTTTTAATCTCCCTGCCAGTTTTTTTTTTAGGCTTTCTTGTCACCGATATTTGCCTTCATTTCCTCCATTGTATTTTCTTTTACCAGTAATAGCTTACGTCTGTAGTTTTGTCTCCACCACTTTTCACAGCTTCCCTCATTCTACCTTTCATCCTGATTATTCATATCATTGTGCTCTCATTTTATACTAAATTTATCCTTTTGTGTCTCTCTTTGTCTGGTGGATCAGCTTTGAGTGTTCAAAGCCTACAGTCGGTCTTTGGGTACTTGACTAGCTGGCTTTTGATGGATTTGAATTGAACACTTG
Source organism: Spondyliosoma cantharus (assembly GCA_900302685.1). Taxonomy (NCBI): domain Eukaryota; kingdom Metazoa; phylum Chordata; class Actinopteri; order Spariformes; family Sparidae; genus Spondyliosoma; species Spondyliosoma cantharus. Next base: position 9,651 of record OMLP01012969.1, on the reverse strand, counting down.
CTCTTAAATCTGCAGGTTGGTCGGAGGTAATCAGTCCTGCCTCAGCGCTCTTTGGCCACTATTCAACCTCTTCAAATTATTGCTATTCTCTACTTTCTTCTAAAGTTTTCTCCTTTGTCTACAGTTAAACTGAATTTCATTTGCCAGAATGCTGTGCAAGGGGTTTTGCCCCTTGGATTATTTATCTGATTAGCTTCGGACCATTGTCATTAATCCAGGAACTGGACACTGCGTGGGAAGAACAATGCATGTGGTGTCACTATACTAAGCATAGGTCAGAATACGCAGCATTTTTACTTTGTTATTTATTACCACTGTGATTTACAGTATGTACTCTCTACTGAAGTCAGTTTTTATTTTTAAATATAACAGTTCTTCAGTCTTGGTTCTTGAATCCCCCTGCCCTGTATGTTTTTTGATGTTCCCCTGGCCCAACACATCTAGTTCAAATGAATCGTTTTTTTATCAGGCTTCCGAAGAGTTGCATGATGAGCTGATCATTTGAATTAGGTGCGTTGAGGCAGGGGCCCCCGAGGACCAGGGTTGAAGAGCACAGATTTAAACCATAAAAGAGTGTTGGTCTTGCATGCTAAAATATTTTTTATGTTACTTTAAGTGCATTTTAAATTCTTTAGCCCATTTTGATATTGTTTTTGCTTTAAATTCTGTGAGAAACGAGCCAAGTGTAGATGATGTCTCCAGAGGATTATGTTTAGTGGATTATGTATCTCACCAACACAGCTGACTGCGTCACTGAAGAGTAATGGTGCTATAATTAATGTTATAGTAGTAGTTCCACCATTGCCATTTTTTGCTGTGACAAGTCAAAAGGTCTTCTGCGAGAAATGTACATTTTTGATAAATTGAAAAACCTCATAACTTTGTATTAATGGACTGTACTCACTTGGAAATAACATCAGGAAAATAGAAAATGACATTGCATGTTTAGAGGTTCTTTTACTGGGAAGTTACTCTAAACACTGTGATTCCGTCTATATAATATTTTCAAAATAATCTATTAAAGCCAATGCAGAGAGACAAAAAGGAAGCAATTAGAGCAACATTATGAAGGGAAACTTTTAAAGAGAGAGTTGGTTTTTGAATGTCATTCTCAGGTCAGCAAGTACCTGATTTTCACAGTTCTGATCTAACGCAACCTGAAAAAATATCCTGTCGCAGAGGATTCATGAGACCTATGTGCATTAGGGCAATGTGTAGTTGTTTAAGACACGTTGACTTAGGAAGTGTGTATTGTAGTGTTGTTGCACTTGATTGCAGTTAATCTTATGGGGTACACGCCTTGGATTTGACTAATGTGACACATCTCCGCAACTCGATAACGTTGTGCTTTGCAACTCAGTGCCATAGTTTGACATTTGAGAGTTTTTGTCAATGTGTCATGCATGCAAGCATGCCCAGCCCACACAGGCTTACCAGACACCACAAGTTTATATAAGCCACGTCCGGAATGCATACATTTGCATAATTCTGTCAAAAAGGATGCTCATTCCTGCTGGCTGAGATGCCTTTTCCTTGAAAGGGGTTTTAGATACTTTCCATTGCATTGCTTAGAATGACCTGAAAAAAAAGAAGCTGTGAAGATACAACAGAAAAAATGCACTTTAATGTGAGCACCACAGGTTGTTATATTTTAAACTGTTTTGCCAAAAATAAACCTGGCTCTGATGATCAAAAACATCGAGACAACCTGCCTTGGATTAAGATGAAATACAATGCTGTGCATTTGTATTTATGTTTAAAATGTTTCACTACTTCAAACGTAGCTGAATTTGAAAAAAAAAAGGGTTTTGCTCTTTTCTGTCTCATACATCGGGAGAGCTTTTCTCATCTTTGTGCCTGTCTTGATTTTCTTTATGTTCCCCCAGTCATGAGATTTGCTGGTTCCTTTTGCTTACAAACACAAAAACAAGGCTCAGGCACCCGCTCACATGTGTTAATATATCTTTTAATCTCCCATCCACATTTCTTTTAAGCTTGCCTCGTTCCCAGATTCTCAAAATATGTCTGTCGTAAATCTTGCTTCACTAATTCACACTCTCCCCCCTAATAATTTGACTTCCACCCATATCTCTTCTCTCTGCCCAAGGTTACAGCGTGATTCATTCCTCACATCAAACACTCTCCCACTCCGTCTAGCTTCGGCTGCAGTTGAATTAGACAGAACAGGGTAGATTGGGGTAAAAAAAAAAAAATGTTTTCACAGATTTACTCTGCTACTCCTTCAAAACAGCAACTCACTCTGGTTGCAAAAAGTTCGACTTATGTTGCAGGCGACAAGATGAGAGTTGGAGGAGAGCAGGAAATTTATCCAAAGCTTACTGATTAAATCAGGCGGCTGGCAGGTCCTGCACTATAGAGTTTTATGCAGGGATTTAATTGATCCCACAACAACTTGGTAGAGTGATGTCATATTCATCTCGTCACCATATTAAAGCTGGAAGTTTGCATGTACAGAATTTGAAATGAAATTATAAGGCTTTGATAGGCACCCTCTCACAATAATGCGACATGATGGCTCAGTGGCACTCTCGCTCTACAGAAAGAGGGCCCTGGTTTAAAACCAATGCCCTGTTTTTTTTTTGTTTTTTTCTCGGTCATGAATTTTCCTGCGTCCTTATGCATTTCTCGGTTTCATTTAGTCATGTTTTTCTCCGTCTCTTTGAGGGGGAAAGAAAATCTGAAAACCCATTAAATAAAGCTGCCCCAAGTGGTGCACAGTTGAATAAACAGCACAAACTAATCAGACAGGCAATGCTTGAAAAGTGTGTTTTACTTTCTTGTGATTTTATTCTTTAGTAAGTAGATCTTTTGTGTTACTATTGCTCTTCTTCACCCTCGCTTGACCCCCTCTCTGAACTTGTTCCTGGTTGGTTTGTTCACAGTGCTTTATCAGAAGAGGAGAAGACGTCATTGCGTGCCGGTCTCATCACAAACTTCAATGAGCCTGTTAATCAGGTTAGTGGGAAAAATGGAAAGTGCTATTTCCAGATTTTGATTGAGATTACTAACTGTATAATGTACAAAAAAAAAGATTTAAATAATTATAACACTCTTTGCATCTTTAATAGTCCATTTCACATTTAATTAACTTTTGTATTGGGGTATTGCACTGTAATGAATGCATAATGATATGAAAATCTACTTGCAGATTCTTTTAAATTGGCTTGGAATGGGTTTTCAATGGTAATGAACACTTGATCAGCAATTGTTGCCATCAAAGTTACCGTCTTGTCAAATTGATTTTTTTTTTATATTGCCCGAAATCATTTGCCTCAAGAGGCTTTACAATTTAAACAGCATATGACATCTGACCTCTATCTTTAGAGATGAAGCCACATTGGTTGCAACATAACGATAGACGGCATGACGTTTACAGGGGGAATTGATTGATATAATTCAGTGGGCGCCTGGAAAGTAGAAAGAACATACAAAAAAGTTTATCAGAAAAAAAACTGAAAATATACATGCACTGGTGTCAAACTTCTTTGAATGTTTGTCATTGTTTGTATAATCAAACAGACTCAGAAAAAAAGTTTTTCACCAGATTTTGTATCCTGCATTGCCTTTTTTTGAATTCAAGGAACGAAGTATGAGGGAGCAAACATCTTTAGGGGCCCAGTTGTTCTCATTATGGAAGTGGTGCCAATGTATTTCAACCACCTGTTGAGACCAAAACTATTATGATTTTCCTGATGGCTTCTAGACTTGGTTAGATTGGACCAGCTGTTCCATCTAAACAAATAGTTCTCATCACAACACAGCTTTTGTTGATGTCTTCAGGAGATAAAGTTCAAGAATGTAGGAAAAATAACTGGACATTCATAGTCGTAGTGGAACAGAATGGTGACTTTGGTACTAAACGTTCTGTAAAATGTATTTTAATTACATGAATGAACCAGCTTTAGTGATAACTTTAAATGTAACATTTACTGTCAGGATATTATTTCAACAGGTGATATTCATGTCTGTGAGCCCAATATGCTCTAAATAGGCTTAAGCAATTAATATTTAAATAGGAAGGTTAGAAAGGATGATTAAAGACAATAAATGTGCATGTTAGGACTTTATGCCAGGGTCAGAAAGTCTGCTGATAAGCCATCCTTTTTACAGTTCTTCAGGGAATGCTGCAACAAACAAATAATTCAGGAATCAAGCGGTGTGTTTTACATCTGTCAGAGGGCAAATGGAAGGTAGCCTTGAAAAGTGGCCATCCATCCTGGTTTCTACAGCTTGTATTTCCCTAAGGGAGAGCCCTCCAACATCAGGGCTGACATTGTCCATATGGCAAGCAATGAATGCCATTTAAACACCATATGTCTCACCAGTCACTGCCTGTCCTTCCCTAACGAAAGCAGCAGAAGGGGTTGTGCTTGCAGTTGTGAGTGTGCCAATGTTGTGGGGAAAGTTTACATTTATTAATTCTGTAATCCAAAGCAAATTGGCTTTCTTAGAAAACATAATGGCTTATTGATACTTGCTTAAGGCATACTGTGGGCAAGCATTCTTTCGGCAATGTAATCAGTTCTCATTCTCTTGTTTCTAACTGATTGTGTATTGTACTGTATAATTATAAGGGGGCTTGAACAAAGCGAACTTGTGCCCATAGCCACTTTCATTTTTGTAATGGAATACTAATAATACGAGTAAAACTTGAATAGATGAAACTGCAACCACCGAAACTGACCATGTCATAGACTTTTTACTGTTATGCAACATCCCGGTTAGTGTCATGTAGCAATTTACAGTATGATTTCCAGGGCCCTGTTGGCCATCAACTTTTTGCCCGTTATTACCTCCGCTAAGGAGGTTATGTTTTCACCCATGTCTGTTTGTTTTTGGGTGGTCAGTTTGACAGCAGGATTACACAAAAAAGTACTGAATGTTTTTTCCACAAAACTTGAATGGAGGATGGGTCTCAGCCCAGAACAGATCCCATTAACTAATGGCTAAAAGGACAGATCCAGGACAATTCTTCCTACTTGACAGATAGGCTTTTTGTCAACATTTTCATTAATTTATCAGGGAATAATGAATGGATCTTGTTGAAAAGTATTTAGGTGGCTGGTTTGTGACATCACCGCAAGCCATAGCCTCCAAAACGACCCTAAATTTAGATTAATACCTCTATGAAGCGCTAAAAACAGAAACTGAACAGTAGAACCTTCATGAAGGTAGGATTTATTGCAGGGGCTGTTGCATTAGTCTTGACAATTTTTCTGATAAACTCACGTGAAGCTGTGACAAGGTCAAGTGATATATTTTAGACATAGTTCAGTCCTTGTATTAAAGGCTATGACTATGTATCACACTGTACACGCATTCTGTTATGAAAAGCAACTTAATCTATTCAACTGATTCCATTTTTAAAGAGAGATAATTAAAGGGCAGTATACACTATTCTGTGTCCCACTCGTCCAAACTGCTCTAAATTATACATTTCACTGTTTTCTTAAGTGATGTAGTTTAATTCATTTGGCATAACCACCTTCTGCTGTGCCTCTGGTCATTTTTCTTTCCTCTCTGTGTTATTCCAACAGATAGCGACCCAGATTGCAGTACTGATAGCCAAGGTGGCCCGTCTGGACTGCCCCAGGCAATGGCCAGAGCTCATTCCCATTCTGCTCGAGTCTGTGAAGGGTCAGGATGGCTTGCAGCAGCACAGAGCGCTGCTAACCTTCTATCATGTCACCAAAACCCTAGCGTCCAAACGACTGGCGCAGGACAGGCGGCTTTTCCAGGATGTAAGTCCATAGTATAAGCCACTTATCAGTTGCTTGTCACTATTCTCACAAACAATGTTTTCTTTAATCTTATTGCCCGTCATTCTGGGTCATTCACTATCCTTCCCTGGCTTTTGATCCACTGCACTTGAGGCAGTAGCTGTGAACACCTGAATATAGGTCACTTTAGGTCAGCAAGTAAAGAAAAACAAAACTTGAACTCTGTCCACTGCTGCTTTTGTAGTTTGTCACCTTCTTCTTTTTCTTGAGCTCTTCCCTCTGACATTGTCATGTTACTCTTTTCTTTTACTTCTTTTTAAGAAGACTTTTTAAGATTTCCTTAAATATTGCAGATTTTTCAGTTACGCATTTAGCCTGAAGGAGATGCTGTTTAGCTACTGTATGAGACAAGCCGAGATTTATGGCAGCCAGAGTTTCTGTGCATGCATGTGTTTCTGTCTTCATGCATGATGCGGACATGATTGATGTGTTTGGGAAAAGATTTGTCTGTGTTGGTAGTTGTGTTTAAGAGAGATTGTGTTTGAGGGGTGGGTTGTTTGTGTGAGTTAATGTTTCTTTCAAAGAAGCAGTGAATCAGAGGAAATAGCTCCCTTTTTTGCCATTGTAAAGAACACGCGACTTAAGCAGAGAGAGAAGAGAAGTGGTTTAAAGGAGTAAGATGATCAAACAGACCAACAGAGGGAGAAAGGGAGAGACAGAGACCTACCAGTGGACATCAGAGGCAGTGACTGAGACCAAATAGTTGGATGTAGTGCAGAGGCAGCCTCCATGCCAAAATGTGTGCCCTTAGGCAATACGAGGAACAAAAGCAGTCTGAGCTCCATTTAACAGTGCCGTTTTAAATGATGCACTGATGACTTTGACGCTAAATGGCCCGTGCAATGCTTTCTCTCCCCTGGCACGACATGACAAGTGGATCAATGGCCACACATACACACACACACACACACACACACACACACCATGCATTGTGAAGAGGTGACTAGACAAAAGGACAATGCAACACAGTTCATTTCAGATCCCGTCGCATGCTTCACCCCTCCAGTCTAAGTTTTTTTATTGTGGAGTCTGACTGAAGAACATCTTCACTGATGTTGAACCTTGAATGACCTCCGATTCTGTAGCTGTATGTATTTTTACATATTGGTTATTCGGGCACATCGCCACACCCTTCTCTGTCTATACTCTTGTTAGGCTCTTTTCACCACCTCGAATAACACACCTGACTGTTAAATCAAAGGCTTAACAGCAAGGACAAAAAACTCACGATGACCCCACATGAGCTCCATAGTTTTCATTACCTAAGAAAACTGTGAACCAGCTGAAATTCTGTCGTGAGTTGTACGTTTTGAACAATGATTATTCACTGGTTTTGTGAAAGTTACCTTTGGTATTTATTCACAGCCAAGTATCTCCTTTACCCACTATGTTTACTCTATTCTTTTTCTCACTCTGTTTAGTACGGACATAATGTGAACATGAGTACTGTTAATGTGTGTGTGGGGGTGTTGAGCGTGTCTTCTTGTACTCGATGAGTGTGCACACTTCTCTCCAGTCCTTCGCCCCACTAAAATAGTTTGTAGACCATGTTGACTGCATCATGGGAGATGATGCATCGACAGCAGTACATTAAATAGCTTTTTTTTGGTGCACTTGTTGGGATTTAGATTAGACCCTGGCCAATGCTTGATATTTAGGGCTGGTGCCGAACCTCATATTGGGGAGTTAAAAGTCGGATCTCAATATATTAACTTGTATAAATACACACATTGGTTGCAATTATTCCTCATGTGTGGTTATCAAACACTTCTGACACAGAGATGTAACAGAGGCAGGATATTTGACAGATTAGCAATACAAGTTGTTGTTTACAATGACATGCAAGTCATCTGAAACCGCAAATGACACTGCTAATTTATCATATTTTTTCTGGATTATAATCTCTTTAAAAAGGTTCTCATCGGCGCATATAGGTCAACATAAACACTGATATTGATAAATCAATGATACGCCAGTATCCACCGATAGTGTCAGCCAGCTCAAATATTGATCGGGCTCTAGTTTAAACTGGGATCTCGACTAAGACACAGAGCTTAACCGATAGCAGGAGACACAGGAAAGTGGAGGGTGACACAGAGGCAGGATGTGCGGAAGATAGGGTTGTTGGTGAAGTTCAGTTTTTGGATGTGTCAGGAGGGAAAATCTTCAGAAGCTAATCACTGTAGACACTGCGACATCCCAAATGTCGTTCTGACAACAACCTCCAACTTCTCTTACCCAACAAAAAAACCCCAAAAGAAAACTGTCTCCCAGTATAAAACCATCATCCGTCAGCCCAACCCTAGTAGGCAAAGTGTTTGAAGTAATTGGAGGCTGCTGATCATAGAAGGGATAATCTTAAAAGAAGTTATGGAGTAGTGAAGAAAAAGCTGATAAAGTTAAAAGCTGTATTCAAGGAGGAGAACAGAATCTGGGACACTTTTAGAAGTGATTTCTGCCTCCTAATGTTTTGAAATGTGCATTAGAAAGAACATGTACTTTTAGAAAGAAGTGGAGACAGTCAGAGGGAACAGCTCCCTTTTATATTTAAAAAAACAAAACAAAAAAATTAAATACTGGATAGAAAAATTAACATGACATAGCAAAATTTGCAGAAATTTAGAGCCGATTCCTCCCTGCATGATATGAAGAACAAACGGAGAATAAGTGAGGGACCAAAACAATATTATAAAAAAAACATTCATCTTGGAAAATTGATCCATGAACAGGCACCACACGTAGTCAGTACTTGAGAAAAACGTCACATTGCTAAATAGGCCACGCTTGAATGGCGCATAATGTGGTCGTTCAATTGAAAACATTGTTATTGAGTAATAGACTCGCAGCGTCACAGAACAGGACCCTTCAGTCTCAGTGGTAGAGTGGAGCTGTGGATGATATTGCCTCAGACAGTAGCATGAAAGCCGACATGACATATCAAGGTGAATACAACTCGGGGGCATGCATGTCAAGGTGGATCTCAACACAGGTGTGTCAAGCCTGATCCCAACAGGCTGGTTGATGTCAGTAGCTGTCATTCATCAGCTGTACATGGGTACTGAATTACCTGGTGCTTCCCAGAGGCTGGGGCATCATATGTGTGGGCAGGCGCATTGTATGACCCATGTGTTTTTGTTACTTCACTAAAATGTAAAGATTACACTGAGAGGGATGCAGCAACAGAGAATATTTTTGCCCTACCTGGACTGATAGAAATACTTCCACAGACCCAAACACGCACGCACAGAATCTACCAAAAATGTATTTGTGCTTTTGCTTTTGGAATACAGCAGTTGTATTTTTTTGAATCAGCGACCCAGAGCTCTGAGGAGACTGCATTCTTTAAAAAAAAAAAGATGTTTTTTCAGGTGTTGATACACTGCAGAATAGTTTCTCTAATAAGATGATACTTAATTTAATACAAATAGCTTTTTCTTAAAGGTTGTCCAGAGGTTGTTTGTTGTTTGAGGTTTGTTGAACTTTTACATGGACATTTCCGCTCACATATTTAAAACCTTGCACAGCATCTGTGGAGAAACTGCGTTGTCGTAAAGCAACTGCAATGTAGAGCTTGTTTGCTTTTTGTGACTCTCAAATGTCCAATGAGTTGGGAGATGAATGGGGGTGGGTGATAACCGGTGTCTGGCTTCATGCTTTTGAATAGCAATAGAGGAGCAATATATCCCAAAGGATGGGTATTCATAAATAGATTTTCAAGTGAAATGAACTGCACTTTTCTCGGATGGTTTTGGTTTGCTATTATTCCTGCTGGAATAGAGAATCTGCCTGCAAATGGATGAAATTGTTTGCCTTTATTGAAATTTGCCTCTCTGTTATCTCTGTCTGCACT
>OMLP01012966.1:14242-33776 GCA_900302685.1 Spondyliosoma cantharus | reverse complement strand
GTCTCTCTCTCTCTCTCTCTCTCTCTCTCTCTCTCTCTCTCTCTCTCTCTCTCTCTCTCTCTCTCTCTCTCTCTCTCTCTCACCCTGCCCACATACTCCATATGTATTTTTAGCAGGCACAGGCAGGACTGTGATGGAAGCTTCACATATGCAGTGGAAACTTCTCATGTTGCGTAATGTGATTGCAGATCTGTCGCGTGCACGCAGCATGTAGACTCATACCTGGTCGGCCAACACCTTCTCTACCTGTCCGTTACCTCTGCAGATAACAGCCGAGGTCACGGAGTTTGCAACCGATGCTATCATCCCTCAGACTGCACATTTTATTCCCAGCGTGTAGGTGGTAAATCAGTGTGATCACGCCGTAGAGCTCGAGGCACAATTATACAGGTTCTATAAATGTCTCGGTCCAGGCTGTTAGACGTGTCAGTGATGCAAATGGAGCGCTCCGGTATAATAAAATGTGACATCTATTGTGCAACTGAATGGCAGCACAGAATGAAAACATTAAAAGGAGATCTCGCATCTCATTCACTATATAACTCATTATATAGTACATTGAATATGATTTGCAGTAACTGCATTACCTCACAATACAATACAGGCTTGAAAAGTGTTTTTTCTAGCCACCTGCTTTGTTCACGTGCTCCGCAGACAGCAGAATACCTCTCGCCCCATCTCTCTACAAATGACGCCACGTTTAAGCCTCTTTTATAAGCCTGTAAGCAATGTGAATACCAGCTTAGGTGTGTTTTTTAGAGACCTCCTAACTGAGAGTGATCTCTCCATCGAGCTCTTCATCACGAACCAATGGCTGAACCTTTGCATTTTTATTTAATACTAAAATCCCCATTGTATTGAGCCATAGTTGTATAACTTTAGTGAGTCACACTGTACATAAAAGATGTCGTCACTTTGATAAATGGTAAACTGTGCTGTTGTTATGTGAGCATGCTGCTTAATCTGAGCCATACTGGGGAAATTTGTATCGCTGCAAACGCAGCCCTCAAATTGCATTCCATATAGAAAGATTGAGTTTTGACAATACTCTATGTGAAGCATTTTGATTCTGAAAAATTCTCCCCAGACTGATCATTGACAGTACAACTCAGTGGTGAATAGTGATGCTGGTTATAGTGAAGAAAGGGCACTTCACCATGCTTTTTCCTCAACCTAGGGGCAACCTAGAGGGTCCTATCATGTTTTATCTACCAAAGCATCATCCTGGAGGGCACTTTGCACTGCATTTTTTTCTAACAGAGGGTTGATCCAGTCCACCAGTGGTACAACTACAACTTGTGCTTGTGCCCTGATGCACAACTTAAATCAGTTAGTTGTCATCATCAACTTAATTTTGAAGGATAAAGTAAAAGGATTAGTGTTTCCACATTGCAAAATCACACCCTTTTTTCATCTCTTCCAGGAGGCTCTTGTCCAGGCTGAAGCCCACACCCAGCCCCAGTCCCAATCACGGCCCCAAGTCGACCCGTCCGAGCTCGTTCCACGTTTGTGCCACCTGGTGCGGTCTGAGACGGGCTACGGCTTCAACCTGCACAGTGAACGATCCAGGCCCGGACAGTACATCCGCTCGCTAGACCCAGGATCAGCTGCAGACCACGCCGGGCTCCGGCCTCAGGACAGGCTAGTTGAGGTAGGACGGAGGAGCCGTAACAACAGTAGCACCCTGCAGTATTTCTGTATTCCAATACAGAAGTACTGCAGTAAATAGTTCTTTATTGGACTGCATTATATTGTCATTGTTCCTGTTATTTTGTCCACCCTATGTATGAGTGTGGGATGTAAACAAATGCAATTACATTATTCAGATATGTACAGATCTGAACAGGCACAAAGACCATCTACATTTTTGCAGTAATGTTTGTCTGTTACTCTAGGAACTGTCTCAACAGTGCATGCTAAATTGCCAAGGCGGCTTTTCAGATTCTTGTCAAAAGCTGTCTCATTTTTTATTAAAGACAATTCAGGCCACATGAAAATTAATCTGGACTCTCCCCCATTTTTACACAACCTCCATTTTACACAACCTTTTTGTTCTTTTTCTGTTTTGCTTTTAATATGGGATTCAAGTACATATTGCATTTTGGTCATTTCAGAATTATTATTTCTTTCATCGGCAGCTAAACTTACATACGTACATGTGAGAGTATTATGACAGAAAACAGTTTCACACGTAAAATGAATCAATCTCAATGATCCCTAATAACTTAACGTGCAGTAGGTTGAAACAGCAGAGCTCAGCAGGGGAATGAGGTGACATGTACGCATGCTAATGAGGTGATACTGATGAATGATCCTGGGTCTGTCTGTGACATGTCAGAGAAGAGTATGATGCACCGCTTGCGAGAAAACTGCTCCGGAGGCCTCTCGTAAGCCTTCATCCCGTCACTTCGGAGAAGCGTGGTTTCGGCTTTGTAGGTGTGTTTATGCATGTGTGTTGCTGGTTGCCCACACTCGCTGATTTTGCACATGTGCCCACATTTCCACACATTCAATCCATTACCTCTATATAAATCTTTGTTCTCTTTCTCTTGACCCTTGATTCTATGACACACCAACACACAGTACTGCCTACCCTTTTACAGGGAAAGTAGCTATTGGAGCTAATATTCTTGTGTTTTTAAACCACAAAACAAATATGTAAGGGAATTATTATGTTTTTACAGTGGTTCAAAAACTTTTCTATATCATTAATTAAAGTTTGTTTCTATTTTAGAACACAACTGTTAGGAGAGTCTAAAAAAAAACTTTAGTCTAAAGCTCTGTGTCATGCATTCTTCCACATTTGATCAAATACAGATGTGACCCCCATCTATATACACTGTCACAGCTGTAACTAAAATGGCAGCAGTCACACTCGTGTCTACTGTCAGGCCCCTGTCTTAACAATAACAGGACCGAAGCCTGGACTCAATCTTCACCCTGTGTGTCAGACTGGAGAGGCCGGTCATAGGGGAGAGGAGAAGTTATAAATCAGTCTGATGGCAGGAGCTGACACGGGGGAGACGTGGGGGAGGAGGAGTGTGTTTATGTATGTCTCTTCTTTTAAAAGATTGAGAGATATAAAGACAGATAGTGTGTGGGGGTTGACAAAGAAAATAAGGGGCAGCAAGCGAAGATGCAAGGACAGAAAGGAGGGGCATGTCAGATACTGTAAAGGTTAAAGGTCATTTGTTCTAAAGTCTGAAAGGGGTGAGGAGATGGGTGACAAAGAGCATGGGTGCTCTGTCAACTTTCCCCTTGTTAAAGTAAATACCACATGCTGGCAGTGATGTCATCATTTTCATTATAAAGCATTTTTTCATCTGAGTGTAAACACACAACTTTCACCCTTCATTCCCATGACCTTTGCCCTCACTGGCTGTACATCAGGGTCCAGGCCAGGCAGCAGTGCAGGCCAAACAGGATCCCAACAGGGTCTGATCTTAAGGTTAAACAGAGTTCATTAAAGAGCTCCTAGAATGTAGAGGAACATACTTGTCCTGTGTTTGTATGTTTTAGCCAACTTTCCTGACAAGTTAATGATTAATCGCTTATCTTCCAGGCAGCTGTTGGTTCCATTTAAAAGCAGTTCATGACAAAAGTTCCAAAAAATCAACTTAGGTGACACATCATCAACAAAATATTCCTTCCTATAGTGTTTCGCTAAAGGTGAATTTTGTGTTTCATGTTTAACAATGCTCTCAATGTCTCGCCAATGACCAGCTGACCACTAAAATATGGTATAGTCATAAGAAATTTTAGAAAAATATCCAACCCAGAATAAATTGACACAATAGTGTGACATAACATTTTTGAATCTCAACAAAAATTAAACAACAATTGGCTTTTTTTCATTGATGGTTATGTGCCAAGAGATTTAAGGCTAGCAGTATCCCCTGTGTCCAGTTTTTTTGCTAAGCTAAGCTTATTGGCTGCTGCATATTCACCAAACACCAATGACAGTAGCATCAATCCTTTCTTCTAACTCTCCACCAGAAAGTGAATAAGAGTATTTTCCAATTTCATGTTGACAAATGTATGATGGTTCTATAACTGTAACTGTGATAAGGAGAATCGAGTAGATGTTCGTTGATTAGTGCAGTTGTTGCTCACACTCCAGCAGCAGTCTTGGCATTAGAACATGCTGATGTTCTGATGCTCCACTGGAACGTTAGATGGCTGTGGAGAGTGTGTGGGAACATCCTGTAACAGGTCACCACATCTCTCCACAGAGAGATAAATTGAAGATCACAATTACAGGCTCACACGCAAATTAACTGAAAGTTACTGAAGACAGTGCTGTGCCAAAGTCAGTACACAGAGGAGTTTTATTTGCATGGTGTGCATGTGCAAAAACCTGGATAGAAATCACACAGAAATAAATAAGATGTCTCATAATATCTGCTCAGCTTAGTGCTGATAATTAATTATTAATAACTATGTTTATGTTAGTTGTAGCCCAAGTTTAGTGGTTCCTAACAAACAAAATATTTGAATTGTGAGCATCGATTTGAAATATTTATGAATCAGTTCACTGTTCACTATTCATGTATTTTCCCCTTGTTTATTCATGTATGGAAAAAAAAAGGTACTGTAAGTTTCCTGTTTGTGTAAAGCTTTGCACTGTTTTTTTATTGACCTTATCTTTCATTTCCTGTGGGATTCTGTAAAGTAAACACTTAAAGTGTTCTGGCAAATATGAGATTTCACGTCACGATTTGAGACGAGTGTGTGTGTGTGTGTGTGTGTGTGTGTGTGTGCTTGCGTGCGTGCGTGCATGCATGCGCGCATGTGTGTGTGTGCGTGTGTGTGTACGTGCTGATAATTGCAACCGTCTCCAACCATGCGTCAAGACAGCGCTTGTGTTATCTGTCAGCAGCTTGTTAGAGAGGTGAACAACCATGACAGATCTCTCTCTCCCTCTCATGTCTCTCGCTGTCTTTTTCTCTCACCACGCCCCATTACACTGGAGGTGTATCAGCAGCGAGCGTTGTAAAGAGCACAGTGAGAGCTCGGCTTGTTGCCGATGTTTTGGCAGACACCAGTGAACGCCTCATCAGTCTCTCTGCTCTGCCTGCACTCAACAGTGCATACTTGGGACCTCTTACAAACTTGTGGGTGACAATTAAGAGTATACAAAAGGGCACCACACACACTTTTACAAAAGTTTGGTCCAGACTGAAACATCTCAACGGCTATTGGATGGATTGTCATGAAGTTTTGTATAAACATTCATGATGCTAAGAGGATGAATCAGAATTACTTTACTGATCAACATCACATTTCTTCATGTATCCAGTTTAACATCTCAGTATCTACATGATGGATAGGCACAAAATCCTAATTAGCCTGTTCGTTGACTTGTCATAATATCTCATTCACACATTCACGTCACCTGTATAATAAACTTGGTTCTTCTTGTGCCATCATCAGGTTACAAGTTCACTTGGTCCCAAATTTTGATTGATGACCAAATACTGCAAAACGAATGGCATTCCCATCAGCCAAAGTTATACTTTGTGTGTGGTGCTAATTAGCAAATGTTAGCATGCTAACACGCTAAACGAAGATGGGGATGATGGTAACATTTTACCCGCTTAGCATCAGCAAGTTACTACTGTCACTGTGAGCATGTTACCATTCTGAGGCTAGCTGTTAGCTCAAAGCTAGGCTGTGCCTTAGAACAGCCTCACAGAGCAACTAACTTGGGTGTATTGTCTTAAATGTCGACTTTCCAAATGTTATTGAATCAGAATCAGAATCCTTTTATTGTCATTGCACAGTGTACAACAAAATTTTAGCAGCGTCCGGTTATTCACACAATATTGTGTGAACATTGTGTAACATATTGGACTGAATAGATCAAGTTCTGATGTTGCAATGAGAGATTTTGCAGTGTGGGTGGTGACGGAAAAATGTATCCACCATTTTACAGCCACTCAAGTGTGAAACATGATGTTGTAATTAAATAAATTGGCCACTATGCCAAATTGGCTTTTATGTCTGGTGCACTTCATGGGGATCGACAGGCATTTCATTTAGGGACACTGGCAATGAACAAAATTATTTTCTAAAAGCCCATATCCATCATTTCAATAAAGAAACAGTGACTCTACTGAGACTCACTCTTTCCACTGATGAACATGACAGCTGTTCTAGGAACAATACATTTCTACTAAATTCCACCAAAATAAGTAGATTAAATTTGAGTTGGGAAAAAAAGCTGTTCAGTCACTGAATCATAGATTATCTATAACAGCTTGTTTTACAATATCCTGGAGTTTCAACTGGCTTCAGTTCGTGTCACATCTACATGGAGGCTGAAGAGTTAGAAGTCACATGTGACATGATATTCACTGATGTGCAGATGCATTTAAAATTGTTGTTGTTGTTTTGATTAATCCAGGTTTATCTGTAGCTGCTCTTACACACACACACACACACACACACGCCACTTCAAAAATGTGCCAGTGGGCTTCAGGTGACTGGACCCCCTTGAGTTTGATGAGACACACACTTAAACACAAACTTAACACAGATAGACACACACACACACACACACTTGTTCCCTGACGAACATTCCCATGAGAAATAAGCTCCTGCACTGTTCCTGCAGCGTGTATTAATTAGCCCAGTGGGCAGAGAGCAGAGTGTATTGTCTTGTGTGGGATGGACTGTTAATGAGGGGTTGTGAAACATGACACGACACCTGTTGTTTGGCTGAATACAAAGATGCTTGTTCTCTCTCGATCTGTCTGTCTGTGACTCTGCTGGACTGATGTCTCTTTTTCATGTCTGCCTGCCTGTCTGACTGTCTTATCTGTCTCTCATGGGAAGAAAGGATAGATGAGAGATTTTTTTATATGAAAGAGAGGAGATGCTTTCCACCTGTTGATTCCACTTCTTCCAACTTATTTGTGCTGTTTCCCTTCCACTGTCTCTCTGTTGATCTTGTTTCTCTCTCCTTTCTTCCATGATCTATAAATGATCTTTCTTCCATGACCTATAAAAGCCTCTCTCGTTGCGCCTATTTTCCACATTTATTTTCCTTGTCCACAAATACAAGCAAAAGCTCATTTCTGTACGTCCCATCTTGTCATAAGCAGTGAATTTTAAACAAATTCCCCCTCAGGACTCTGACACCTGAGACCAGCACAATAGCCGGAGCCCAGGAGAGCGATCAATAATTGATTGTGTACCAACACTAACTTGGCGCGGTGCACCTCTACCTGCCTCAAAGAGACAAAGCTGTTGAAGCGCAGGCCTCCAAATGCACGCGGCATCTAGATAAGAGCAATAACAGGTTATTGTGTTTTGCAAGCTAGGTGTAGAGACAAGGGGAGTGTTGTCACACAGATGGTCGGTCACATGCACACATATTCATCGCGTCCCTCTGTGCAGCTGTTTTTTTTATTGTTGGAGCGTCTGGAAAGTCTTCTTTTAATGTGTCACATCAAAACCTCCCACAGCTGCGTGCACATCTGTGAAGAATGAAGAATTCATGATTAATGTCAATAGTTTGACTAACACGGAGTAGAGTGGTCGAGGTGCTCGGAGAGTCCTGTTAAACAGTGGATAATCAGTTGTTTTGTGGCTCCGCCTGCTGGATGAAAGAGGTAACACAGGCTCTCAGTGGCAATGTGAAGTAGGTTAATTCAGGTGATCCGTTCAAAATAGAAATTAATGTGTCTCTATCTAACAACTGACATGACAAGATTTTTGTTTAGAATTAATCCATTAGTTGTTTAGTTTTTAAATACACAGTTTCCTAGGGACCAGAGTGACGTCTTCAAATTTCTTCTTTTGTCCAACCAACAGAGACTCTTCATTCACTTTTATAAATCACAAACAAAAAATGCAAATCCTTACACTTACACTGAAACAATTCAAGTAAAGCTTTTCAGTCAGTCGCTGTGTTTACCAAAATATGTGGTGTGTGTATCAACCATGGCTGCCTGTGTGCATATAAAACCATCAGTCCAGGTTATCACAGTGTGTTGTAATAAACAAAGACATATGTAAATAAAAATTTTAAAAAACACCTCTTTTCTCTGTGTTTTCCAGGTGAATGGCGTGAACATCGAGGGCATGCGGCATGCAGAGGTGGTGGCCTTCATAAAGAAAGGTGGAGATGAGACCTGGCTGTTGGTGGTGGATCCAGACACGGACGAGCACTTCAAGAGGAGAGGGGTTGTCCCCACAGTCAACCATGTCAGAGGTAGGACTGTACTAACAGAAGACGATGTATCACGTAGAAAGTTGAACTCTGAAGAAGGTTGAGGTCATGTCATGTCACAAAGAGATGGCAGGTGTTTTGCAGCAGAGTGAGGTTGTTACCAAATTCAGTTAACACTGTTTTTTTTTTTTTTTTTAAATGTATATATATATAGGCACTAATTATTGGAAAACTAGAAAGAAAGTTCTGCTACTGTACTGTACCCTACTTTACTTTACACCACTAAAACTAACTTTAGTTACTTTGCTGATTTAAATTAATAAATAACAACAACAAAAAAAATCACAATGTGTTACTGTATTATTCATTAGAATATGAACCATGTACAGAGATCATTAAGACGATCTATATTAGAGTGTAAAACAGCAGTCTGTGGGCTTCTGTGTGCAGACTACGATGGTCCATCCATATCCAACGGCTCAGCCAACCCTCAGATCAACGGCAGCTCCACCACACAGTCCATCAGATCCACACGCTCCGACCTCAGCAGCCAGGGCAACAGCACACAGGTGGGTGTGGCCGTTCCATGTGTGGCAGTGTGTTTGGTCTTTGGTCCCTAACATGAAAATCAGAACCCTCAAACCTTCTGTCTGTCTTTCCATCTTCAATAATATCTCCCATATCTAGCTGATGGACGATGAGGGCCGGCTGCTGGACCCGTTTGCTGAGATGGGCCTGAGCGCCACGGCGGCAGAAGAAAAGATGAAGGTCCATGCCAAAGAAAAGAAGAAAGCGCCGCAGATGGACTGGATGAAGAAATACGAGCTGTTCAGCAACTTCTGAGATGTTCCCCTCCAAGGACAATTCAAACACCAAAGGATAGAGATATGACCTCTTTGGACCCCTCCATGTGGACGAGATTGTGTTATGGGACAACGTTACTACACAGACGATGTTTCTTCTCAGAGAAAGAACCACGATCCCCCATAGAACAGAAGATATTTTTTTTTTTCCTGGAATCAAATGTGACAAAAGGAAACTTGTACAATGGATTTGACTTTTTAAGCCACTTAAGAGACTCTTTACCAGCTTGCTTCAAAGTTCAACTGTGCATCTCAAAACACTTCCCATATTCATGCTTCTATCAGATGGGAGTATTGCAAACAGATCTTCACAAATTTGCCTAAATCCTCACCACTCTTTGTCTTTAATCATCCCATTCTCCCCAATCCAACAGACTCATTTCAAACAAATGTGGGAGGCAGTTATTTTTTATATTTAAAAAGTATATACAAACAAACAGTATCCCATCATTATGGACTGCATTTAACAAGAAGTTTTACGGACACTGTGACGTTAATGATTGTGGACATTGTGGGAGTTTCAGCCCATCAGTCAGAGGAAGCCCAAAGTTGGCGGAAGATCACTGTGAAAGAGTTGAGACCCTCCACCTCCAGCCCACGCAGATGCTCAATAATAATAACCACAGGCCGAGACGCGGAGCGCTGTGTGTGCTGGTTGTGTGTAATGTAACCTACGCGTATTCGTACTGATCATTCATGTTACGTGTTACTTAGCGCCACCACTAACCTCTCTTCCCAAAGTGCTACGGTGTACATGTGTATAACAAAGGGAAGCACCACTAAAATGACATATATTGACACAGTAAATAATGGAAACTGGAATGTAGAAGAAAGGAAGAATTCTCAGGGCACAAGGCACGATGAAGGAGTTTATCATTGGCTCGGTGTGTACAGCAGAGGGCAAACTTACACCACAAATAGAGGCTACTTCTGGCACTTAACTGAGAAGATGTTTATCCCAGAAGATATACGGGGGTTGTGTTGGGCTATTTCCTAGTTAAACATAAGATTTTTGTACGGATTAAACCAACAAGATAAACAGTTATACTTTTTTGAGCTTTGGAGGTGCTGGAAAGTTGATTTTGTCACCTTTTGGGCTAAGCTAAGCTATCTGGCTTCTCGCAGTAGCTTCAGACTGGAGAGGGTGGTACAGTGCTTCTCGTTTAACTTTTCCACTAGAGAGCGAGTAAGAGTATTTCCCAAAATGACATACCATCCCTTTAATTACACGAGGACCGGAGCCAGGAATGAAGGGGAGATTAAGGCTCAAAAGTGCAGTTAGCATACTTGAGGCTAACGTTGGGAGTGAGGAGAGTCGATCAGCCACGACTCAAGCAGTGTTAGCAAGT
This sequence comes from Spondyliosoma cantharus, assembly GCA_900302685.1. Lineage (NCBI taxonomy): Eukaryota > Metazoa > Chordata > Actinopteri > Spariformes > Sparidae > Spondyliosoma > Spondyliosoma cantharus. The sequence continues at coordinate 23,388 of OMLP01012966.1, read as the reverse complement.
TTGTAGGGCGGAGGGAGGCGCAGGAGGAGCACACAGTGAGGTCAGAGATGCTGTGGAGGGAGATCTAGCGAAAGAGACTGTGGGAGCCATGGAGCTTACTGAGGATTACTCCGCATACAGGGACAGCTGTCATACACATGCTCACACACATTTGGAGCACAATGTGTGTGTGTGTGTGTGTGTGTGTGTGTGTGAGGAAGAGGTATAGGCTAGAATGCTGCAATTTAAGCAATCTCGATGTGATGCATTACAACAAGTGGGACTGCAAGTTGGAGAAATGTCGGTCACATATGCGGACATGTCTTTTTTTTGTACCCGTTCACATCCTTCCCTGTATTCCACACCAACAGAAGTGTCTTTATTCATCTGTGAGCATCAGTCTGTGTGTGCAGCAAAACCTCTCTATGTTACCATGGCTGATGTACATACAGTAAAAGCATTCAGTATACATGGCTGGTTGCATTTTTTTTTCAATAAAGTGTGACAATGGCATTTTTTTGAATATATTAAATTGTTGTCATTGTCTTTCGTGCTTTCTCTCTTCTGTCCTTTCTTGATGTTTGTTTTGTCGTCACCCTCATCTGCGCCATAGCTTCTTTTTCACTTTGTCCCTCTCTGTTAAAACAGTGTCCCTCAGTCGCTCCTCTTGTTCCCTCACTTTTTCCTTGTCAACGCCCGCTCTCTTTCTCTCTCTTTGTCTGTCTTGCTGAGGATTATGTCGGCGTACAGTTTCATTTTCTGCCTGTTCTCCACCAGCCAGCTGCTGCTGTGAGCCACGCAAAAGTCAAACAGAGGTCAAAAGCGTGTCTTTGTGTGCATGTATGCAACGTAGACAAGTGTGTGTCTGCACTTTTTATGTTTATCTTCATTGTCTGTGTTGAGTTGTACAGCATGTGGTTGTATGGTATTTTTTTTCTGCTTCCTCTAGCTTTGATTCTAAGCTAGGCACTGGTGGAAGAGCAACTCAGACACCGCTGTTAAGCGTAGTACTGAAACAACAGTGTGAAAATGCTGTTACAAGTAAAAGTACATTTAAAAACCCGCTTGAGTAAAAGTTTAGTAGTTTATCAGTAAGATGTTCTTCAAGTTTCCAAAGTTGCAATTATTTACAAACAAGTATTTTTTTATGCAGAATTCTATTTTAGAACAATGTATGCTAATTATCATATAATTAGAATTATTTATGCCTGCGTATGTAGGCTGATATTACTTTAATGTTGCAGCTGGAAAAGGTGGAGTGGATATTATAAATATACAGTTGGGTAGTTTGTGAATTTCATCAAGGGATCAATTGGGTTTTATTTTTAATACACCAACATGCAGTGCGAGTGCGAACCACATTTGAGGGATCATTGCAAAACGTGTGTGTTGTGTTTCTGTGCATACATCGACATCGGCCACTGCAATTAAGTATCAGTTGGGCTCTGCTAGTAACTAAAGTTGTAAATGTAGTGGGGTAAAAACTATAATATTTCCCTCTGAATTGTAGTACAGAACAAAGTAGCATACAAGGGAACTTCCCAAGTACACACAGGGCCTACCTCAAAATGTTATTAAGCACACTACTTGAGAAAACGTGGTTAGTTGCTTTCCAACCTCTGGGTAGAACCCCATCAAAGCGTGGCTCAGTAGATCTGATGGGCCCTAAAAAGATTGTTGGGGTAGAAAACAAGAAGAACAAGTTTCTGCTCAACAATAATGTATTTATGTTTTGTCCTTTGTACATTATATGGTGATTTCTCCTCTTTGGGCATCACTTATTTAGGTGAAACCCACCTGGAAATGCCCCTTTGCTAATAACGCCGAGACAACTGAAATGTGTCTATGATCAGAGTCATCATATACAGCAGTTCACATGTGGCCCAAATGCCGTTCTGAAACAAAACTCAATCGAAAAAAAACAATACTCTATGTCCACTAGGAGGTGCAGCGCCGACATTTAGCATCCAGGAAGTAAGCCAAACCTCAGTAGCGTGTGAGGCTGTTTGTACATCCAGTGCCTACCTGATCTTTGTCGAAAATGTAATGCCACACGTGTGCACATTATCTGGCCCCCTGGAGGTTATGGCAAGGCCGAGCAGTGACGGCAGCACATCAAAGGACAGGCCCAGTTCAAAGCAGTCTGCAATTTCAGAGCAGTAAAAGCAGGAGGACAGAGGCAGAGAATAGAGCCACAGGTGGGCACTTTCTGTTTCGCCTGTCACGGCCAATGCAGGCTTTTCTACTTACTATTGATGATAGATGATTGCCTGTCTCGCACCCTAGGCTTCTGTTCTCCCACAGACTACTGAAGTTTTTCCATGCAAACATTTTTTTTTTTTTTCGTCATCTGTGCTTTTTCACTTTGATTCTGTTTGTGTGTCTCTTCTGAATCTTTCCCCCCTTGTGCTCCAATCCCACCACCACCATCCCACCCAAGTCAGAGTGCCACCCATGTAACAGTGCCAGGGCTGCCTGGGATGCAGCGGTGCCCGCAAAGAGAGAGAAACCAGAGACTGACAGGGAGGGAGAGAGAAGGAGGGGGGGGTGGGGTTGCGTCGCCATGGCTACCGTGTGTTTTTGTTAGCGCTCGTGAGTCAGACAAGCAGTGACTCACAGTCAGGAGGAAACACACACACAGTCACATTCATACTCACACTCCCACTCACTCGAAGGGAAGCCAAATAAGGACAGCTACACCAACACGCACAGAGAGGGAGAGAGAGAGGGCAGGAAAAAAAGCAAAGAGAGAGGGGAGTGAGTTGGATAATTTTGTGCTAACACAGAAAAAAATCAAGCAAGAAACAAAGAAAAAGGAAAGAGCTGCAACTGAGAATAGATTAAAGACAGATAAAGACAGAGAGCTGGGAGAGGAGAGGCCATGTGCCAAAATGGAGGGAAGCCGAACAAGCCGGAGGGCACGAGTGTGGGCACATACCCCCTCCCAAGAGCACCCTTCACATGGGTGGGGGTAGCGGAAACACACTCGCAGACACACCCAGCTTGTGCACACCTTGGCTTAACTTGCTAAACCACCCATTTATTGTCTGACGCCTACACGTTTAGGAAGGCCACCTGGTTTTGCACAGCAAACTTCTCATATATGGGATTTTGCAAGTCTCGGGGGTTAACAAAGCTGATCTGAGATGTGGGGTTGCTTCAGAGGTTTTTCTTTAACCACAGATCTGGTCACGTAGCGTTTTTGCATTGTGAAAATGAGTAGTTTGAATATTCTTGTGTAGGTCATCTCTTTTCGTTGTTTCCCCACGACCTGCGTGTTCAGTGAAGGAGTCCTTTAGGTGGTGGAGATGACTAACCGTGTTTTCACAGAGGAGTGATTTACATACAGTTACAGACCATTGCTCATCGCACGCTAAATGTGTGTTTTGGCTACTGTTGACCCTGACATAGTGGCTCTTTGTGTGAGCGAGAGTTCCCCACACATCGGCAGCAGAAGGTAGACCATTGCGCAGCCCCCTCATCCTGCAAAGATGTATCTGTGTGTTTTTTACAGTATCATAAAAAGTGATATACTGCAAGTTGTCGCCGCTCCACTTAAAGCTGACAGCCAACTTCCACTCAGTGGCTTTATGACTCTGTCTCTTTCCCATCGTTTCCATCATCTAGTTGGATAAAACAAGAACGAATAAATGCTTCAACAAATCAATTAAATATGTCGTTCTGTCTCTCACTTTTCTTCGTGTGCAACTTTCCCCTACTTTCTGTCTCTCTCTGTGACTCTCCAGTGGCTGTAGGAGAGTCACAGCAGCCAATCGCAGCTCGTCAGTTTTATCTCTGCAGAGATAACACGCCAGAAATATCACCTGACACCTGTCCTATAATGGATGTGAGTTGTGTCTTTCTTTGGGGGGAGAGTTTCACAACGCAGGTGCAGGATAGCCACAGCACACAGTTTGACTTTCAACGAGGCTTCAGTTAAAAGATGCCTGTCAAGATAAAAATCACAGTTTTGTTTTGTTTTTTTATCGCCATGGCTCAAGACAAATCCCCACCTCCCACCCAGCAGGTGAGCAGCAGGTGTGCAGCAGGTGTAGAAAGCATGGCATGGGGGTTTTATGGGGGAGAAAGAGGAGGGTCAAAGGTCACTGTTAAGTGGGCCGGCCAGTTGGGAAAGAGCATTAGAGGCCGGGAGGCTAACGAAGGAGGGCAGAATGTGGTGCGGATCTGTAAAAGGGTACAGGAATTGGGGAGCGTGTGTGCGCCTGTTAACACGCATGTGATTAATGAGACGGAGGAAGTCACCCGGCTGTGTGTCACTCCAGATGATGTCAGCGGTTGAGCGGAGGAACAGAAACAGCATATGGCCACAGATAGGCTTCCTCTCTCGCCGACCACCACAAACAAACAGAAAACTACAGTCTTAAACGTACAGTACGCTACATTTTCTTCAGTTCCTCAAGTTGAAAAAGACAAATATATACAAAGGCCAGTTGTGCAACTATTTGTCATTCTTTCTGATGGCTCATTGGTTCCTTCTTCCTCTTTTTTCAGCCACGGTGCCATTGAGACTTCACTCCCCCATTTGATTCATAATAAACTATTACTGCAATTGTTTCAGACACGTTCAATCTTCATCCTCCAACTGAGAGAGGAGAAAGAAATAAGACACTGTGATCTTCCTTGATTTGTTCTCTCGCTCCCTCCCGTGCTATGAGCTCACTTCAGGAAAATTCACCTTCTGTGTTTGTGTGTCCTGAGAACTCATCTGTTCACCGGGTTTCACCACCAGCCAGACCCCGATAGCTGGACCACTCTTCATCTGGCCGGCTGGGTGGTCAGCAGACCGATTGGCTGGATGTCTGATTGGCTGCTCCGTTAGATGGAGGGATGGCAGTCTATGTCAGCATAAATGCCAAGCGGCCGTGAGGGGTTTGGAAGGAGGCTATCAGATGGGAGAGCGACGGAGGGAGACGGTGGGAGCAGAAAAAGGCAGTGTGGAAACAAAAGCAAGGAGTCACATCACATAAAAGGGTTCGTTCTTGTGTGGGATAATGAACCAGGACGTAAACAAGTGAGAGGGCCAGACGTCAAGCAGACAGAAAGAAAAGAGAGCAAGAAGGGGGGGTCGTAAAGGTGGTCTTGGCTGGATATTTTTAGCATGTGGAGTGGGAGAGGGCGGTATCTTCTCAAGGGGTTTTTCCAGAGGAGTATATTTAGAGCCGGGGTGTGTAGAAAAGACAGAGGGAGAACAGGAGGGATGTGCACTGTACACTAATGCCAGTCTGATGTAAGAGTCTGCAATAGGACCACACACATTCCTTCTGTTCTCTCTGTGGCTCTGCCTCCGCTATATCTGACTCTCACACACTCACTCCACCGTGCACAGAGTATAGAATGCATGTAATCAGACACCCTTGATCATATATATTGTTCTTGCACAAGTCCAACACTCTCACATTCACAGGCCTCTCACAAACTCCAAAATCAGACAGTGCACACACGCATTCTTGACCCAGTTATGAAACAGGGGAGTAGCCTCTCAACAGTGAACGCCCTGTGGACAGGTCGACCATTTAAAGACGCTCAATGCCCGACAGCTTTTCAGCACATCGACTCGCACAAGGCATTCCAGACACCGCAAATCAGACAGAGATTTTCCAAATGCTAAAGCAGCTAATGTGGTCTAAAGGTTGAGGAGAAACGAGAGGGACACAGCTGAAAAAGCAATGCTAATAATAATGAGAGAAATGAGAGAACAGAGAGAGAGACAGAGAGCGGTGTGGTCTCCGTACAGCTTGCTAAGGATAATAGCATGCGTGCTGGCTGGGGCAGACAGAGAGAGAGAGAGCAGAGGAGAGAGAGTGCAGAGCCGCAGTGACGCCATTGTGGTTCCGCAGCACTTCCTGTCTACCGCCACAGTGTTTGTGTGTCTTGTCTCCACGGCAACTGCCAACACATAAATACCAGAGAAGTAGTAGAGAGAGAGAGAGAGAGAGAGAGAGAGAGAGAGCGTAGGAAAGAGAAAATAAGGACAGGCCAGTCAAAGTCAAGTGGATCCATTCGGAGCCTCTTCGCTGGCTGTTTCGAGCTCAGTTTAGACGATGCTGGTCTCTGGGTGGACTCTATGACCGTTTTTCTGGACTGGTTTCCAGTGAAATGGTCCAGCATGGATGAGGTGGTGTAGAAATGTTATGACCTCAAATGTCCCAGGACTGGGTCAAGGGGTGGAGAGGGAAAAGTGCCCTGAGCCTGCTAATTCAGGGTGGAGCTGCGGAGGAGGAGAGGGATGATGGATTGACAGGTTAATTCGGGAAGGCCACCTACTAGCTGACAGGTTGCTGGTTCAATCCACTCATGATAGCTGCAAGCACCGAATTATATACAGTACAGCACATTATAGAGAGAAACTGAAAGAGACCAAACCCTAAAATGAAGTGCATCGAAGGAAGAAAAGCTGTTTTACAGTAGAGTCAAACTTTAATGTTCCCCGAGGGGCGACTTGCTTTACTCAAGTCCAGCACATATGTATCCTTCACCATGAATCATGGGGGGAAAAAAAGGCGTCATGACATTATAGTTACAGTTTGTTTAAAAAAACAAACACAGATGGAAGGAAGCACAATCTGTTTCTATAATTGCAAACTTTGGGAAACTAAACCTCCCTGGAACTTAACATGTAAAGGATGTTCAGGCTCCGAAAAACTGTCTGTGCCTTTGAGATGACCCTCACTTCATACAGGTGCTGAAAGGGTAGCGCCAGAAATTTTACAGCACCGCTTGACAAAACTCATTGTGCTCCTAAACCAGCAAATCATAGCAAAAATAAGGAAAGAATAAAATGTATCCATCATTGTCATGTCCACATTTAAACTTATTTTGCCCTTTTCTACTTCAAGCCTCAAAGTTAAGCTTCTCTACTCTAGGACTGTGCCCAAATACTCACAGTTTATTGCTCCAATGCTGCCAGGGGCTTACCCTCAATCACAGCCGGAGCAGGCGCAGGTGGAAGGGACCAATTTCTTTCGTTGGTCTTCGCTACATTTATTTGGGATGACTGGTCACACCAGTGAACACATTCATCAAGGTCTGGGCCCATGCTCCACACCCTGCAGACGATTCACGATAACGGAGTCATCGGCATACTTAAGGACAGATCCTGGTGCGCGCCTGCTCTGGCGCCCTTGTGTAAATAGAAAGAGTAAGGTGTACAGCTTTAAACTTAACCTACTGTCTACCATTGGAAACCCAGTTATTGAGTACTTCAACAGTGAGTTAAAGTGAAACGAGAACTTTTTTCTGATCCAGAATATCATATCATTGTTTACTCAATATTCCACGCCAGTATGCTCAATATATAATGCCAGTAAGAACTTTTTGTGTCCTTGGGCAAGGCATTGGCAGTCTCAGTCACAGGAAGCGGGAGAACACCGTCAAACTTCTTACATGTAAATGCGTCTGTGTAGAGAAACTGTTCCGTTAATAAGCACATGTTCTTAGGCAACGTGTCGGGTTAAATAAGTGCAACACTGATACCTCGCTGATCAGCTGGCACAGATAGCAGCTCTTTCTCTCGTTTCTCCCGCATTTTGTTCTTTCTCCAAAACCATTTTCCATTGCTTGTTGCATAATTGGTTCTGACTCACCATGACAACTAAATGGAAGTTGATTCTTTTCTTTTTTTTAGTCCCAGACCCTGTGGCCCCGATTAGAGCTGCTACTGTCGCCTGACTCACTGTCTAAAATGGTCACTCAGCCGAACGTCCCGTGTGACTAGTTGACGCACACGAATCTACACACACGCACACACACACCCGCACATACAATGCAGCACACACAAGTTAGATGGAGACAAAGGTTTTTAGACAGTTGCGTATAGCATTGGTCTATTACAGTGTGTTGCACGCATCCAATTCATAATAAGTGTTTGTTTTTTTTAAGTTGATCATTAAATATATTTTTCTACAATATTCAATTGAACATAAGTCGGGCAAATTTTTGGAATACGTGTTGTACATGCACAAATAATCACGAACGTAAGATGAAATACAGTGAAACGTGTCGTGAAATATGTACGCACATATATAAGACACACACATTTACACATGCAGTATATAGATCTGTACTCTGACCTCTTAGGTGATAGCAGAACACAGTGTGGAGCATATTTCTTTATGAACTGTTAACTTAAGGTGACACATTACTCCACAAATTCACCTACTGCAGCTCACGATCTGCAGTCTTTCCCTACACATGATGCATATTCACGCAAATTAAAATACGCACACTGCCACTTTCACACCTGTCAGGGTAATGTATGAATACGGGCTCATCAGTTAAAACACACACACACTGAGGGAACATTTACGCTTACATATCTTTACAGCCAATAATGTTTTACAGAATCATAAATAACAGAGTATGACCTCAGGGTAAAGAAGTGCTGAACTCTCTTCAGCAACGTTTTCCAAATGCGCTCGCTGCCAGCAGGAATGATTGCAGACCACTGCGCACCAGAGTCGCTCTCCGTGAATTGGCACCCGTGAAAAAAGTTGCACCTCCTTTTTCTCAGTTTCATACCAAGTTTACTTGGCTTATCGTTCATCATTGTGGCCAATAGAGCAGGTATTGGTTTGCACTGAGGGTTGTCTTGAGTCGTGGCTGTCTCATGATGAGTCGCTTCTGAGAGCATCTCTGTATCATCTGTCATTACAGTACTGGTGTTGCATGTGGTTTGGCTAATTGTAATCTCTGTGGGGAGTGTGCACGGCACGCAATGAGGTTTCAACTACAGAAAGGAAAGATCATTTTTTTTCTTTTTGGGACGAGTTAATCACTCAGAAAACCCAGTTTACTCTGTTTTAAGACAGCTCATCGATCGTTGATACAGATAAAGATAAACACACACGAAACATATACAAAGAGAGAAAGCAAGACACGGAGACAGAGTGGTACAATTCTGACGTACTTGAGTATTTTCATTTTCTGATTCTTTATCCTTTTACTCTTGTCATACTGTTGACTGCATAATGTTACAAATATCTTGATATCTATACAGACAGCTCTAAGTATAGCCTACTTATGTTATCATATGATACTCCGATGGTGCCATATTACTCACGAGGCGGCTGCAGCTCAGGAGGTAGAATAGGTCGACTACTAATCTGATCTTCCAGCTGCAGGTCGAAATGTTCATGGGCAAGATGGGC